>JAXCGZ010022800.1:0-15000 GCA_037179515.1 Halocaridina rubra | reverse complement strand
AATTCATTTTGATTAATGCTATGAGCTATGCAAAAACGCTATGACATAGCAGTGCCTATGTTCATTAATAAAATAAAAAGTAAAATCAAGGGAGCAATTTAACTGTATAAAAGCACATGATGTAAAAGGATGATTAAACATTAGCACGCCAATAAAGACAAACTAAAAACTAACCTCTTCACAGATGCTAGAGGAGGACCACCCTTATTTATTCCCTTGACGTGAACGTGAGACACCTTAGGTACATTGAAAAATTTCATGTCAAGTGCATCTGGCCTTACTTGATATGGCTGCAATTAGGAAAAACGTTCAGAGATAATAAAATACATTACTTCTCTTTGGTACAACTATAGGAGAGTGGAAGAGCAAGACACTAACACTTTGTATTTTGTACACAATATTAATTTTGGGGTGAAAATGCAAAATTATATATTCAACATATGAATCACTACAGTTTAACTAATAACATTCTGGTAAGTGGTATGTATCATATAAAGGCATGGAGGAAATTCTAGTTACCTGAGCAGCTTTCTGCTGAGGTGTTGGTTTCACATCAGCTCTACATATTTTCGGCTGAAAAGAGATATTAAGAATAATATAGGGACTTTAATGAACTTACTTTATCTTTTAAGAGTGTGACACCAGGACAGGCTGAGAACCTTGCCTACATCGACCCTAGACCAAGAAAATTTTAAATAAGTACCAGCTTAAGGACAAGGCAGAAATAAGAGAATGATGAATAATAAAAAGACAAGCCGAAATAATAAACAACATAATGATGATGAGAAAGAGAGCAATGAAAAGCAGAGAAGTGAAGTGTTATGACTTTTCGGCTGTTAAGGACAATGGATGGCCAATCTTAAAGAGACTATAAAAGATGCTTATATCAAAGAAACCACATATCTTCGTTTTATGTTGTTTCTATATAACACTGACCCAATGAACAAGTCACACAATTATGTAAAGGAGTTCAGGTGCATTCATGGGAAAAAGGAACAAAAACTTTATGTGGGAATAGAGAGAAGTGGGTTAGGGAACACGGAGAAAGCAATGAATGATATTGCCTTGAGAAATATCTAAAAGCTTAGGGTAGCTAGGATATAAATAAAGACTATCTGACAGCCAGTGGGTACAAGCGCATCAATAAAAGGGTAGATGTTTCGTAAGGCAATACGAAGAAAGGATTGTTGGAAAGGGTGTGTGCCCCAAACAGCACTAAACAATAATGAATCTTAAGCTATAAATGCAGAAAAAGTAAGATCACTGTGATCAGAAAATTTAAAGCTTTACAAGAATTTTTTCGAGGCAGTTGGTGTTACATCACCCAAAAATAAGAGAAAAAATGAAGGAGGTATAAGTCACTTTAAATAACGTTCATTTAGCAAGAGGAATACATACAATCCGGTGGCTCAGAATAACTAAAATGGCTGTATAACAAGAAAGCATTCCTAAAATATTTCTAAGTAGACTAGAGAACACAGTCGGTTAGGCAGTGGATGATATAAAAGAGAACAAAATAAATAACTGACAAGAAAATTAATAGAGAAATATATCCAGAGCTGACTTACAAAATCAATAGCTTGACACTGATTTATAAACATAATTACCATGAGAAATGAAATGTAGAACTATTTGTATGTATCGATAACAATAACTTTATAGGGGTTATGCAACATCCCACTATATTCACAGTTCATTACTCTTTTAAAATACTGCTTTATCAAATTAAACCTAATGGGTTGGCCACAACTACACCAATAGTACATTTTGAAAAGAGGACTTACAATCTTGCATTCATTTATAACATAATAGATACAAGGTTAGCACACTGTTATTTCCAATCCAAGAATATAGCTTATACCATATTCTCTCATAAATTCATACATAGAATTTTTTTAAATATATACAACAAACATTTAGGAACTAATATAATAAATCTTACAATTATACCTGTCGGTATATCACAAAAAATTATAAAAATTTTCATTCAAGAACTGCTTAGTATATCTGTGAACTGAAATGAGTTGGGAGGCTTTGCTAGTGCTCAGAAATTACCATAATATTTCACAATGTGATGCACAAAATCGT
This sequence comes from Halocaridina rubra, assembly GCA_037179515.1. NCBI lineage: Eukaryota > Metazoa > Arthropoda > Malacostraca > Decapoda > Atyidae > Halocaridina > Halocaridina rubra. The sequence continues at coordinate 12,912 of JAXCGZ010022800.1, read as the reverse complement.
ACCCACAAACATATCTCACATTGTTACTATAAGTAATATAAGGATAACAAAATTACTATAACTACTTAATAAAAGCAAGGTATTTGAAATATAGTTCACATATGACAAGCATGTAGAAAAAATCAAAACAATAAACCATGTATTCATCACAAAACAATTAATACTTGCTTCTGGGCATCATGTACTACAGCCAATTGTTTACTGTCATGGCTAGCTCAGTTTGCTATATGTTATAAACGCTGCAACATATGTGGATACGGAAGCACTCGTTTTCCTCATAAACTGTTCGGTGTATGAAGATAGCGAGTGTTAAGATACACGTTATGTTCACTCACTCACTAATGCATTATTAACTTGGTTAAGAAAGTAAGCAAAACTAGTATTACAATACCTTCTTCAATGCATGCATATGATAATCAGACTGTAATATTCCCGGTGGTGCATGACAGTAGAGAAGTTTGCCATTAACATAATCTTTCAAGATGTATCTTGCTGTTCGTGGATTATCAGGCAGTCCTCTTGGTGTCATAAAACCCCTCATAACTGTTGGATAAAGTTCAATATAATACTAGAGACAGAACTCCTTACAAAACTTCTATCAGTTTGACACAATAATTTCACTAGACAAAACTATACATTTGTAATATATATTAAAAACATTCATTAGAGATTTATAAATACGAAATATTTTATTAATCCTCACCAAATTATTTATAAGTATATGCAGAGTTACAAGGACTGATACAGGCTGAAGATGCATTGCTTACTTCAAGGATAAATAACAAGAACTTACTAAACATGAAAACTTTCCAGCTAATCATAAGATACTATGACTGCAATAATTTATTAGTTTTCATTTATGATGGCATATTCCTATGAATCTAGCAGTGTGATTTCATCTCAATTGTTATTTTTGTCTTTGTTGAAGAATAAAAACTTTTCTGAAAATGGAGGATTGTCCTCTCAAAGTTCCAATTTCAATCATTACAGAGACCAAAGTGTGTGATGCTCTAACTTGTATAATTTGTTTTACTTTCAAGACAGGCCTGGGGTGCGCGACGGTGGCTTGGCTGTCAATGTCTGTACAGCAATAATATAGCTGTACCTAAAGTGTTTAGAAACCGGACTAAACGATGAAAAGAGGAATAAGCCATATTATAATATCAATATGTTTTGAGACTGGGTATGAATACAAAATGCAAAAGCATGTATTAAGAATATTTAAATAATAAAATAGTTGAAAGAAGTATATGGCAGGCCACCTGTAACACAAGGGTCAGGAAGGAAGAGTATATTTAGTGTAAAATCAACTTACATCCATAAGCATTCAAGAGTTCTTCAGCTGTGGGAGGTCTGTGAGGATTTTCTCCTTCCAAGGGGGCTGGCAATGATATTCCATACATATTTTCAAATACTTGGCGAGGAATGTGACTGGTAACAAGGTTGACTGGAGGGACTTCATCACGCATCTAAAATTGAAGAGGATATTAAAATCAGTCATTCTTAATTTTACAAAGTTAACATAAGTTTACTAATTCAGTATGCTGCATCTCTGTAAATGAGTTAGTGTCTCTTTCCGTTACACTATTTTATAATACTTTTCTAACAATAATAATCAGACTCTTCCATATTCTTCAAAATGAGGAAGAGAAAATTATGCCAATCCTAAGTATGATGGCCACTGCAAAATGTATAAAATTCACATAAAGGTAACAAGGATAGTCTCTACCTTATCTCAAAAATTCAACGCACCTGATCAATAGGAAGGATACCAGAAATTATCATCTCAGGTTTGGTAGCAACAAAAGCAGGAAATACTAAACCAGGGCAGTCACAAAGTAGAATATCCTCTCTTAAAAACAAGGTCTGAAAGAAATTGAGAAAAACAACTGCTGCAGTTGAAAATTTTTTGTATACAATATATACAGATTAATAATAACAGTTTTGATGACTTCTCTCATAATAGTGAGTACCAACCTGAAAATGTTTTGTTTTACCGGGTGTAGCCGAAACTGAGACTCTCTTTTCTGACATAAGGCAATTGATAGTAGAGCTCTTGCCTACATTGGGATAGCCCACAAGGCCAATTGTGACACATTTTCCAAGAACTTTTTCCTCTTTATAAAATGTACCAAAGAATTTCACCAACTCTGATCTGCTTAACAGACGGCTTGATGTGACAAAATATTTTGCAGCATCCGGTTCAGTTTCACCTACAGAATTACCCTCATTTTCCATATGTATGGAAAACTTCTCCAGGTCTGTAGCACATTCTTCAATGCTGTCACTGATGCAGTCTGTTTCTTTTTTATCTTCGCTTTCCTTATCACTTTTTTCGTTTTCATTCTGAAGTCTCTTTTTTTCCTCTTCTCTTACTGAATCTAGCTCTTCCCCACTTAAAGCAGAAAAGAATACAGCATTGATAGACATTTTCCTAAAGTACTGCGCCCATATTTCCCTTTGTGATTCAGTCAAATAGTCTGATTTGTTTACCAACAAAAGATTTTCTTTCCGAGGATCCACTTCCTTCACATAACACTCCAAATCCACACAGCGAAAAAGAAGAGGGTTACGAGCATCAACAATCTGCACTACCACATCGCTGATATGAAAAAAAAAGTAAAAACCATATTATGAAGACACTACTTTCCCATCATATTACACTATTATCCAATTTGAATCATATGATTAGCCTTACGATACAGTGGATAATTTCAATATGGAAGTAAAAAAAATAAGTATCAAAATATGTTAATTAATATTAAAAGTAGTTGAGTAAAAAATATTCATCTATTAACTGAATATTCAGACGAAATAATTCCTGTCTTATCCAATCACCTTCTCTCAATGACTCTCCAAAGCTGTCTCCAAAATTCTAAGTTACGCTCATAGGGAGTCATTGTTATACCCTCAACCTCCTCAAGTTCCACAAGGCTTCGCCTCCACTCTAAGAAACTGCTACGCTCAGCTTCTAATAATGCTTCGGCAGTTGTCGCTGCATTCCAAGAAGGTCTACAATAAAAGATACAAATGTAAATATTTGTAAATATGTCATAAAACATTTAAACTGCTTTGTATTTACTAATATCAGTACAGTATATAGCAATTTTGGAATATTTACCTTAAAGCAAAAAATACATTAACTATTATCCCCTTTAAAAAAAGTTATAATACTTGATCAAGACAAGAAAAATTCATACGTATACATGGCCCCATTTCCCCTTGTAAGGAGGTGGCTGAACCAAGAAACACGCATTCACCAAAATCCACTCATACCACAACTACTCCTCTTAGTTCCTTGGGGATAAAGGGTCGCCACATTTCCCCCCCAACCACCCTGTTTGGGTCATCCACAAGGTAGGCGGGCAAGAATATTCTAGTGAGGTCTGACAGCCGCATCCGGCTTACCCCCTCCACTTCATTACACGGCAACTCTCTTCTCACCCGTCCAACACAGTTTGCTGAGCTAGCAGGTGCGAGAAATCCCTTTGGCCCGTGTCACTTATACACAATCTTTCTCCAAGCATTCCTATCTCTTGCATACTCTCTTCCCTGCTCCACTGACATTCCACTTGCATCAAATGCCCTTTTCTCGTCATTCATCCATCTCATTCTAGGTCTTCCTCTTGGCAGAACTTCATTCACTTCTGCACTCCACACTCTCTTCGCTATTCATTCATCACTCATCCTTTGCATGTGTCAAAACCAACTCAATACTCTGATCTAACCTATCCAACAGTTTTCTTTCGACACCCATTCTCTGCCTGATCTCCTCATTTCTTATTCTGTCTTTTCTAGATACAGCAATCATACTTCTTAAACATCTCATCTCCATTACAAAGACTTGCATTCCAAGTCTCTGCACCATACAAAGCTGTCGGCACAATCATATCTTCATATATCCTTCCCTCTGTACTCATTCTCAAATACCCATTTCTCATCCACTTCTTAACATACTTAAACAGTTACTCGCTTCCTTCACTTTATTACTAATCTCCGCATCCACTCGTCCATTCCTTGATATGTGTGACCCCAGTTCCTTAAAACTCTCAACTTCTTCAGGCAACTCCCAAGTCACTCCTACATTCAAGCTGCCAACATTAATATACCTCGTGTATCTCATGACATTATTTTTACCAATATTCACCCGTAACTTCCTTCTTTCACACACCCTAACAAACTCAAGTCACCAAATGATTCAGATCATACTTAGTATCAGCCACCAGTGGTGTGTCATTCACAAATAGCTATTGATTCAATTTCCACAACCTTCCATACTCAGCCACTAATTCCAAGACTTTGTCTAATACTCTTTCACTTACTTCTCTTTCCACTCCATCCATATACACATAAAACAACCATGGCGACAAAACACAACCTTGACATAACCCTATATTCAACTCAAACCTATCATTCATACCATTCCCAACTCTCAAAATTGCTCTACTATTCATGTAAAAACTCTTCACAGCATTCAACAAACTTCCCATCATTCCATACAGTTGCAACACACCCCATAACGCCTCTCTATCTACCCTGTTATACTCTTTTTCTAAGTCCATAAAAGCCCAAAAAGCGTCCCAACCTTTCTCCAAGAACTTCTCACACACCTGTCTTCACCACAAATACCTGACCCATACATCCTATTCCTCTCCTGAACCCACACTGTTCTTCCCCAGTCAATCTCTCAGACGTCTTTCCTAATTCTCTCGATTAACACTCATATACATTACCAACTACACTCAACAAACTAATTCCTCTAAAACTACTACACTCATACTTGTCTCCTTTCCCTTTATAAAGTGGAACTACACATGCATTCCTCCAATCAACTGGGACCCTCCCTTTCCTAAATCCTGACCATCCATTCTACTAACGTCTCCCAATCTTTGGACAAGCATTCTACAAGACACTCAAGACCAAATACATATTCCATGAGTGAATAGCAGCAGCAAGTACAGCAAGGTTGTGCGAAGGATGCTTATCATATAATGATTCATTATGTGAGATGATAAAAAACTTAACACAGACATTACATATACACCAACAGTCAACGACTGTTGTCATTCTCTGAAAAATTTCATAATGTAATTCTTGATATTTATTAAAAAATTATTGCATCTCTTATAATTCACCTCTAAGTAACTCGTACTTTTGAGAAGTTTACTGGTCAGCTTAATTTCTTTTTCAGACATGCAACTATGGTATCATTTATCTGCTTTTCCTTAGCATTCTAATTTTCAATGTCTAATATTATGAGTGGCAAGTTGCATATTATATTGCAGATAATACAAACCCATTTACCCCTATACAGAATGAAGGAATGAACATTATTATTTAATAAGTCTTAAAGTATCAAATTTCAAATAGTGGGAGAGTTTCTAAAAAAAAAATGATAACAAAAAAGGAAAGTACTCTTTCAAAAGAAAAGAGGAATTCTAAACTGCTTTTTATTAACTGTAACTTACTTTTTTTTACATGACATTATATCCTGCAGAATTCAACATGTTATTCACAACTCTAAAAAAAAAATAATAATAACCCAAAAACCAAACTTTACCCTAAATGAGTGGCCCAGCTTGGATGGATATAGACAAATAATCACTGGTTACTTGATGTACTGGAGAATATACTATAAGTCACCCAACTAAACTCCTCCCACAAATTATTTTGCAGCAAAAAAGAAATTCAAGGATTGGGGAATACTAGCTTCAGGTTCTCCTATGCCTAAAGGTCATTAGCTACAACATGGAATAATATGAAGGTGGGATTCCTTTTTTCCAACCACGAAGGACATTACATTATGATCACCTCCTATGGCAAGAAAAGCATAATGAGAATCTCTTTTTTCAGGACCACCAGCAATATAATTTCAATCACCAGTCCCAACATTTTCTAGTACACCTAGTTCTCAGAATAACGCCTAGATAGGTTCACAGAAGTGTCGGGTAAATGGAAAATCGCGTGAAAAAACGAGCCATTTTCCATAGGAAACAATGATAAAGGGCATATATATATTCCAAACCTTACATAGACACACCATGCCAAAGATATAAGATAAGTAAAAAACATATTTTATTACTACATAGCAAAGCAGAAAGCCCTGTATCTATTTTTAAGAGTATACAAAAGATATTCATATTCACTATACAGCTAGAAATTAACATACATTACTGTACTGTACTCTATTATGCAGTGGGCAACAGTCATACAGTACACTGGGACATGCATGGTGGCCGTGAGCAAGTAACTTATGCGGTAGAAGAGGAGGATGATGCAGGAGAACGAATCTCTCTCTGCAAATGTAAACAAAGAAAAAATAAAAATTACAAATAACCAAAGCAAGACTGAAAAACAATAAAACAAAATTAATTATGCAATGCCTAAATATACCACATGACAGATTAAAAAACTTAATCTACATTCTCTAGAGAGGCGCAGAGTTAGGGGGGTTATGATTGAGGTGTATAAATGGTTTAAAGGAATTAACAGGATTGATATTAATAAAGTTTTAAAAATTCATGATCAAACCAGAACTCGTAATGGGTAATGGATTTTAGCTTGATAAATTTAGGTTCAGAAGGGAAATTGGTGAAAACTGGCTTAGTAATACCGTAGAGTATTCCTAGTAGGATAATAAATGCCAATACCTTAGACACCTTCAAATGTAGATTAGATAGACATATGACAGAGGCTGGGTGGGTGTATATATAATGTATAATGATGATGATCTTTTCTTATAGTAATCCTCTTTGTACTCGTGGAAGAAGCGTCCGCGGGCGCTTATTTACTATATTTTTTTTTATTTATTTATTTATTTATTTTCCCCCCCGCGAAATTCGAATTTTTTACTATTATTTTTTGGGGGCGTTATTGAAATTTCGCGGGTAAAAAAATCGCGCATAAAAGGAACAAGGTGCATCATGTTAAATAAATAATGTGTACAGTGAATGCTGTGTTTAAAAACATTCAAACAGATTATAAAATGCATTAACAATATGTTATCAAAAGGTACTAATGGTACTAATGTGTTTCTTAAGAGGATTACTTGATTTTGTAACAGGTATAATATTTCCTTAGCTGCCCGTGTATATTTGGTGAACCTTGTGACAGAGTGTTTCGCTCAAAGTAACCAGAGGCTGTTAGATGCCTTATTAATTAATTTAGTATCTTGACTGTTATTTTCTAACTAAAAAAATTAATTCCCACTTCTTGACTTTTGCAGATTATGATTATTTGCAATTTATATTATAGCTTATAGCTAATTTTAAATATACCTTATTTACTCTTCTTGTACGTGTAACAGTATAGTCCCGATATAAAGGCAGCTCCTATTTTCCGTCTGCTACGAGCCAAGAACATTCTGGAGATTGTTTACCAGTAACCTAACTTTTCATTATTATTCTCGTTTTATTTTATTTGCTTCCACTTGTTGCACCTAAAAATACTGTCTCTCCCTTGCATCTCTGCTATAATTGCCTGCCAGGGACCACCACTAAAATAGTCCTTAAATGATATCAGAGCCAGTTATTGCTCTAGAAATGTATCCTACAGATGAACTCACCAGGAGGGACAATGAGACGCTCTCGGTTGGCGCCCAAATTTCCAAGAGGCAACATCTCGCCTGAGCAGTCTAAGTTTATTTCAAACCTTATTTACGTGGCATCTTCACAGGAATTCATCTAGCACAACAAGGTGAGGGATAGTGTATGGTAAAGCTCGTGGGTCAAGCAAATTGGTTTATTTTCGAGAATTAGTTACATTCGTTACTGGCTAAATCTTACGGATTTTTATTCTCAGATTTCATTCCCATACACATGAAATTTTGTAGATTACCAAACTGGAATCTCACATGCCAAAGTTAATTCCTTAACCTGTAAATTACGGCTGATATACATTGCTAAGAAGTTTCTTTTCATTGAATGTGATAAACGAAAATCTCATCCTCTGAAGACTGGTTATGAGCCCGTAAAAATCTATCTCTTTTCCTAATAAATTCTAATTTCATTTCACCTCTTTCTATCATCGTAAATAAAGTGTTTTACGTCAAAAACTCTTCAATAAAGCTAGTTGCTATATAAATTGCAAATAATTAATCATTTAGCTAGTGTTTTATGCTATAAACTGCAAATAATTAAAAGGTAATTTTACCCTGTTGGCTTTGCAAATATTTCTTGTTAACCACAATTTAATGAATGCATACTGTATTTATCTTGCTAATTCTTCATATGTTGGGGATAAAGTGTTTTGAGTTATAAGTTGCAAATACCTCAAAAGGTGGTTTTGCACCCCTTTTTTTTTTCATTGCAAAGTTCTTGATAACCAAAAGTGAATGAATACTGTATTTATCTCGTAGATTCTTCCTTTACCCTAAATAGAGTGTTTTACCATATTAATTGTAAATCAGTAATAAGCATTGCAACTTTTGTGGTTGCCCACAATTTAAGGAATACATACAGTACTGCATTTGTCTTGCTTATTCTTCATTTATTGTGAATAAATTGTTTTCCTTTAAAACCAGTAAAGAATTAATGGTTTTGTATGCTATTATGGTAGCATAAATATTTCTGGTTAGCTGTGAATAACCAATATATTTTTATCCAGTAGAATGACATTGGAAACTCATTATATGTGTGCTCATGCTTTCAGTTTCCCATTATAAAAAGTGTGTCATTTCTGTTTCTGAAATTGCAGTGGCCTGTGTGACAGAGGTAATCATCGAGTTGAGGCCAAAGTCTTGGCATACGTCCGTGGTGCCGGGAAACGAAATCGTGCTCACCACCTCCGGGATTCAAGGCAGCATTTCATAAAATTTAATTAGAAAAATTCAATTCTTTTAATGTCATTGCATTTCCAAAATTGAAAGAAAGTTGAATTCTGAGTTTCATTTAACCGACTAATAGTAAAAGAGATGGGGTGTTCAAGTACAAATATCTGTCCTGTTTGTTTGTGAGCTCTTAACCGAGCTCGGTACTTTGAGTCCCCTTAGTAAAACAGAATCTTAACAACACTCAACCATCCTAACCTCCAACAAACCCATATTTTTATATTACTGTTTTTGGATGCACGCATCTATTAACAGAATGCTTCTCTGCATAATGAATGACAAATATGCAGTGTGCGGCCCATATAAGCTTTAAAACCAGGAAAGAAAAGGAGAAAAAAAGGGAGTGCAGCCAGCTCTACCATAATTCAGGATATCATTTTGTTTGCAATGAGTATATATATATATATATATATATATATATATATATATATATATATATATATATATATATATATATATATATATATATATATATATATATATATATATATATATATATATATACTTTGAACAACACGAGGATAGGATCTCAGAAGTGACGTGTAATGTTAAATTCGTGTAATGTAACCAGTCATTTCCCATAAGAAACAATGATAAAAGGCATACATACGTTCCACAACCGTACATAAACACACTAAACCAAAGATATAAGATAAGTAAAACATATTTTAAAAGTACATATAGTTCTCAGAATAACGCGGAGATAGGTTCTCAGAAGTCATTAAATGGAAAATCATGTGAAAAAATTAGTAATTTTCCATAGGAAACAATGATAAAGGGCATAGCTCGTTCCACACACTATACCAAAGCTATAAGATATGTAAAACATATTTTATAAGTACAGTACATAACAAAGGAGAAAGGCCTGTAGTTATTTATATTAATATGCAAATAGTGTACAGTATAAAAGATATACAGGTTTACTGTACAATAAACAAATTAATGCACTCTATTACGCCGTTGGCAACAGGCTTACACGCGGACGTGCATGGTGGCCAGGGTTGCCAGATAAAGCGGATGTTTTTTTTTTCAAATGTATGGTACATTTTAAGATATATACTAATTACAAGATGGTAGTACATACTGTAATTTAAATAAAAATGTACTTCATCTTTAAGATACTTGAAATAACTTACCAGCTTTCATGTATATTTTCTATATTTATCATTTCTTTCATTCATCTATTCTGGCAACACTGATGGTGGCGGTGAGGACAAGGATGCAAACATTTTATCACACTTCCGTATCAACTGATGCACCCTCGCATGCTATTTCCCTGACGATATTATATCGGGAGTATGTTTGCTGTTTGTTCTTAATGCTTTTTTTTTCCATTATCTTCATAATATCCAATCGCATTAAGCGGTAGAAGAGGAGGAGGATGCGTGAGAACGAACCTCCATCGGCAAACGTTTTGTCACACTTCCGTATCAGCTGATGCACCCTCGCACGCTATTTCCCTGACGATATTATATAAAAAATTTGTTTGCTGTTTGTTCTTAATGCTTTTTTTCAATTTTCTTCATAATATTCGATCGCATTAAGCGGCAAAAGAGGAGGAGGATGCGGGAGAATGAACCTCTATAGGCAAACGTTTTGCTACTTCCGTATCAGCTGATGCACCCTCGCACGCTATTTCCCTGATGATATTATAATGAAAATATGTTTGCTGTTTGTTCTTAATGCTTTTTTTCAATTTTTTTCATAATATCTGATCACATTAAGCAGTAGAAGAGGAGGAGGATGGCGGAAAAGTGCCTCAGAGGCGGTCGTTTTTTTACGAAAGTGAAATTTTTTTTTTCAAATTTTTTTGCATGGGCGTTATTCGCGAATTTCGTACTTTGTTACTATTATTTTTTGGGGGTGTTATTGCTATTTCGCAGTTAAAAAAAAAGGCAAAAAGGAACAAGGTGTACACAACAAAGAAGAGCGACCTGTAGTCACATTCCAAAGATTGCGTAGAGTATAAAAGATATACAGATTTACAAATAAATACTGTACAGCAAAAAAAATTAACAACCCTGAGAATGAATCATTATCTGCAAACGTAAACAATGATGACGTTAGCAGTAGGAGAAGGAGGAGGAGACTTAAGCGGTAGGAGAGGGAGGAGAAGAGGAGGAGGAAGGGGGAGAGCAAACCACTGGTTTTTGTTGGGGTTAATACTGGGTGAGGAGAGACTGAAACACATGGCAGCGAGGATGCAGGAGAACGAACCTCTATCTGCTCTCGTTTTGGCACTCTGTATCAGCTGATACACCCTCGCACGCTATTTCCCTAATGATATTACAGTGTTACCCCGGTTATTCGCGATTCTTGGTTTGCGTTCTCACTCTATCGCGGGTTTTTTTTTGGATAAATTATTATTTTATTTGATGGGTATACGCAAAAATATTAAAATATTGAAAAAAAAAATTTCAGTATTTTCATTTTTTTATTGAAATTTACATTGCGTGCTGTTATTTATAATGTAAAGGGTGTTCTTCTAACAGTGCAGGGAGGGTTTATACAGTTCGTAAACGAAAAAATAATTGTAAATGAGTATGTGTGTCACGTCATCATCACATTCATCGTAATTTTATCTATCACTTTCATAAAAATTTATGTTGCTTGCTGTTATTTATAATGTAACGGGTGTTTTTTTAACAGTGCAGGGAGGGTTTATACAGTTCGTAAACGAAAATATAATTGCAAATGAGTATGTGTGTCACGTCATCATCACCTCATTCATCGTAATTTTATCTATCACTTTCATAAAAATTTACGTTGCTTGCTGTTATTTATAATGTAAAGGGTGTTTTTTTAACAGTGCAGGGATGGTTTATACAGTACGTACACGAAAATATAATTGTAAATGAGTATGTATGTCACGTCATTATCACCTCATTCACCATAATTTTATCTATAACTTTCATAAAAATTTATGTTGCTTGCTGTTATTTATAATGTAAAGGGTGTTTTTTTAACAGTGCAGGGAGGGTTTATACAGTACGTAAACGAAAAAATTATTGTAAATGAGTATGCATGTCACGTCATTATCACCTCATTCACCGTAATTTTATCTATCACTTTCATAAAAATTTACGTTGCTTGCTGTTATTTATAATGTAAAGGGTGTTTTTTTAATAGTGCAGGGAGGGTTTATACAGTACGTAAACGAAAAAATAATTGTAAATGAGTATGTATGTCACGTCATTATCACCTCATTCACCGTAATTTTATCTATCACTTTCATAAAAATTTACGTTGCTTGCTGTTATTTATAATGTAAAGAGTGTTTTTTAACAGTGCAGGGAGGGTTTATACAGTACGTAAACGAAAAAATAATTGTAAATGAGTATGTGTGTCACGTCATCATCACCTCATTCATCGTAATTTTATCTATCACTTTCATAAAAATTTACGTTGCTTGCTGTTATTTATAATGTAAAGGGTGTTTTTTTAACAGTGCAGGTAGGGTTTATACAGTGCGTAAACGAAAATATAATTGTAAATGAGTGTGTATGTCACGTCATTATCACCTTATTCACCGTAATTTTATCTATCACTTTCATAAAAATTTACGTTGCTTGCTGTTATTTATAATGTAAAGGGTGTTTTTTTAACAGTGCAGGGAGGGTTTATACAGTACGTAAACGAAAAAATAATTGTAAATGAGTATGTATGTCACGTCATCATCACATTCACGGTAAGTTTCCCTATCACTTTCATAAAAATTTACGTTGCTTGCTGTTATCTATAATGTTAAGGGTGTTTTTTTTAACAGTGCAGGGAGGGTTTATACAGTACGTAAACGAAAAAATAATTGTAAATGAGTATGTATATCACGTCATTATCACCTCATTCACCGTAATTTTATGTATCACTTTCATAAAAATTTACGTTGCTTGCTGTTATTTATAATGTAAAGGGTGTTTTTTTAGCAGTGCATGGAGGGTTTATACAGTGTAAACGTAAAAATATATTAATATATCTATGTACATATAGGCGGATCCTACTTCGCGGATTTCCTGGTTAGCGCCGGGTCCCGGAACCGAACTACCGCAAAACGTGAGGCAACACTGTATATCGCAAATTTGTTTACT
>JAXCGZ010022799.1:115000-124531 GCA_037179515.1 Halocaridina rubra | reverse complement strand
AGTAGTAGTAGTAGTAGTAGTAGTAGTAGTAGTAGTAGTAGTAGTAGTAGTAGTAGTATGTTTGTTTGTTATAAATCCTTCTCATGACGACAAGGAGATATATGAAAACAAAAATATTTTTTTTTCTTATACCCTTCAAGTGACACTTCACGTGGCACCCCTCTACTTAAATCTCTTTAAGCTCAATGTCTCTTACATCCTCATCTTCTTGCACTTAAGTCTCTCATAGATGAAGAAGACTTAGAAGAAGAGGTGAGTTCGTGCATGAGTCCTATTTTATGTCAGGACAGAGTTTAACCCACACCTCTACGAGAGCTCCTATCCTACATGCACACATCACACGTGCTGAGTTGGTATTGACAAGGATATGACAATCGTAATTATTGTCACTTCCATATCCTCTTCATGACTATTTTATTATTTTCACTGAACAAACCGGGTTTTAATTCAGATAAATTCTGTATGGCACACCCGTGTTTATCCCTTTCTAATTTTCGGAAAATTATCTTTAATTACACATTTTGTATTACTGAGTTTTTAGTGTCTACCATATCGGAAGTAATGATTAATATAAAAGATAATATTTGCATTTTTATCATTTTCTTATATTATTATATATATATATATATATATATATAAAACTATTTTTTTCGAAAGGTTTATGGAGAAGCTACTGCCCTAGTTTCTGTTGGGTACGAGTACATGACTTGTTCCAAAATCCTGTGGGAGACGCAGACGGCCACGTTACATGGTTTCCACATGGATATTTCAGATGTTGGAGGCTGGAACCTGGATATACATCACATGTACAATTTCGAAGCCGGTAAGATATTTGTACTGTAAATCTTGAGTATATTTACATGCTTATAATTGGCTGATTTAGTGCTGAAATTAGGTTAGGTACTTATATTAACTTGTTGATAAATGTTGATGGCTCTTTGTGTCAGTGTTGGCTATTCATCTTATTCAAAAAGCCCAGTTTATACCATTGCATCACACCCATGATTTTGGAATTGGTAAAATAGCATTTACTTCAAATTTTGGTATTTTTGCACTAATAAAAATAGTTAGGTTTTCGTCAACGCATCATTTTTGTTTATCTCTCTCATCCCTCAGCCATGATTCCGAAAATGTTTGATTTAAAAGTTATTTAACTAATGTGCACTTTGCATTGCTACTTGTATCATTTTTGTAATGTCTATTAACTGATATCATTTTCTAATCTCCTGCATTGCCATAATATCCTTATACAACTTTCTTTGGTAAATATTTCTTTTTTATAATAGTTATTTACACATATGTGTGGTATGTTATTTTGAACGCGGTGGCCACCTTATGCGTAGTGTTTTGCTGTATTAAATTTTTATTTTCGCAACATTTATATGGTGAATGTTTATATTTTTTCATAATATGTTTCTGCACATACGATCTTCAGGTCTTCTGCAACGTGGTGATGGATCAACATTAAACCTTAAGGAAGTGCCAAGATTGGTGACGTCACTTATGGGTACTGGCACACAAAGACCTATTGTGTGTCGCCACTGTTCTGGTTCAGCAGTTGATGCCCAACTTCTGACGCCAACAAGTCTTGCTGCTGGTCCAGATGGTTCTGTTTACGTTGGGGATTTCAATTTGTTGAGAAGAATCACCCCAGAGGGGATGGTATATACGTTACTGCAGTTGAGGTATGTTGGTTGTAAATACGTCATCTGTTAACTCTATTTATATACAGTTGATCGTGAATAAAAATGGAACAATGTTAATGATTTTCAAGTTGAAAAATGTCTGTCTACTTTATTTATTTTGATGTTGTTTTGCATCAGTAACTGTAAAAGAACCTCTGCTCATATCATCCGCCTTGACATTGTATGTAACCAATTTTACGTAAATTCTTCCGTTCACTCACCTTGACGTTGTATTTGTATATCCATTCCTAATGAGCCTCTATCCAGTTCATGCGCCTGGAAATTTCATATGCCTGGCCAGGCTATACACTATGTGATAAAGAATTTATACAAAAATAACTACCTGTGAGCTTTACTTTATATTTTTTCTCAACAGTGCCACACAAGTGTCGTATGGCTACCATATTGCCGTGTCACCAGCTGATGGTCAAGTGTATATCAGTGATCCTGAAAGATACAAAGTATTGAGAATTCTCTCTCTCACGGATGTCACTGAACCCACTACCAACTCGGAGACCATTGCTGGCAATGGAGAGAGATGTATTCCTGGTAAGTCCAAATCAGAAAGAGTACTTATTACATAGATATTTTAGAAAGCTTGCTTATGCAACAGTTTATAAGTAAACGAAGTTAAGCTTACTTAATTCATTAGATACTTTATATGTTGAACTCAGATTTTAGATATACATGTTGCTATAAATGCTTATGACAAACCTGTACTAAATACTGTATTGTGTTTATTCCACGCAGGTGACGAAAGACATTGTGGTGATCGCGGCGCAGCCAAAAAGGCGCGTCTCGCCCATCCGAAGGGCCTGGCTATAGCAGCTGATAGAACTATGTACATTGCTGATGGCACCAATATTCGCATGGTTGACCCACAGGGTGTCATCCACACTGTAATTGGGCATCATGGACATAAAACAAAGTGGAGACCTTTGCCTTGTAGAGGCGGATTAGCAGCTAATCAGGTAGAGCTTCAGTGGCCCACTGGCTTAGCTCTTTCACCACTGGATGGCTCTCTTCATATCTTGGATGACCATGTAGTTCTTCAAGTTACAGGTGACGGTTCCGTGAGAGTAAGAGCTGGTAGCCCACTCCATTGTCCAAGACTCGACGATTCCCCTGTTTTAGGTGAGATTTTCTACGCTCTTATAGGGCTTCCCAATTTTTTTCCAACTTTTACATTCATGGTATATCGAATTCGATCCAATGTCATTACTACAGTACTTTAATACAGATTGCTTTTATCAGTATATCTCAGAAGTATCCTTGATGCAAAAACTTTTTTTGTTTTGTAGTCTTAAAATAACAGTTTTATGTAAATATACTTATAGACTTAAGAAAAATATATAATTGAGGTCATTAATGATTACATTTGTTATTCAGCAAAAATATAAATGAGTACGATATTGTTTAGACTTCATACAGTCTAGTAATTCAATTCAGAAGCATATTGAATGAATATTGTTTAGAAATACTAAAAAAAAAATGTGACCTGTCCGTTACCTTTTAGTTATATATTATTAATCATCTGTGTACTGTTTGTTCCTGAACTGAAGAGTGTTGTATAGGAATGTGTAACCATTGCAATGTGTTTTGTAAGCAAACTCGTTTGACATATGCTCAAACGGTGTGAAGTATATTGTGTTTGAAACTGCACTGCATAGGAAAGGCTTGGGTAATAAGTGTTAGTAAACACAATGAAATTGAGTTTGAAGAGCATTATTTTCATATATCACGGGTCGTATTGATTTCCGATGGCTCTCTTTGTGTTCTTGTAGCCGAAGAAATTCACTGTGACGTATTTGCAACAGCATTCCATTGTTATGCGCTCCATTGTATGTTCGTAATGAGGCATGACTTACTTCATACATGTATTATTAACGAAAGAAATGTTCTCTTAATGTATTTAATCATGCTTTGTATCTGCTGATAAGTTAATCCTCCTCCTCCTCCTCCTCCTCCTCCTCCAGTCATGTTCTTGTCCCTTCTCCTTCTAATCCGCTTTCAATTTGTTCAAACTTCTTTTTTTTCTTCTACTACTACTACTACTATTAATTTTTCTACTACAACTACTTTTACTACTAGTTTTACTTCTACTATTACTACTACTACTACTACTACTACTACTACTACTACTACTACTACTACTACTACTACTACTACTACTACTACTATTATCGTTTATGGTACTACTACAAATAATACTAAATATTCCTCATCTAATGTTTCTGCTTGTTTAAGTCTTCTGAGTCTGATTTATATTCTTCTTTTAGTGTTTCTCTTATTTTTAGTTTATTCCTTCTTCCTTTGTCTTCTTTATCTCTTTCAGCCATGAATAATTTTGCAAAATTCAATAGGTTATTATTATTTTTTTTTTATAAATCTCTTTTTCAGCTTCTTCGTTTCTCTCGCTGAGGATTATTGTTTTTCTCTTTGTTGAGTCGACTTTTTAAATCATGAATAAAAATTTGGATTTTTATTTTATCATCATAATTCACTTAAGTGCATCAGCTATCAAAGGAAACTATTCATCTTCTATTTACATTGTATGAAGCTATTTATATTGTATTGAACTATTAAAATTATCTTTATAATTATTTTGTATTCTTCATTATATATATATATATATATATATATATATATATATATATATATATATATATATATATATATATATATATATATATATATATATATATATATATATATATATATATATATATATATATATATATATATATCATATCCCGTCAAAATTTAGCATTACATAATCTTCAGCTGTGCATTTAACAAATATATTTATTCATGAACTTTTCTTTATTGATATTTTATATGCTTTATCTCAGTAATCTTTAGTTCAGTAAAAACATTAAAAAAAATAAATTTTAAAAAAAGCAGCTTACCCACAATCATCCAGGTTAATCTATTATTCAGCTTGACTTCAGGGTCCGGAGCAAGAGGGTATCAGTGTTTCACAGACTTAATTTTTAAGTGTCTTATATAATTTTATTTCCTTGCCTATGAATTATCATTTATTTGACCTACGTTCCAACTATATCTTTGTTCATTACAACAGCTATACATTGGTTCATCTTGAAATGTAAATCTTCACTTGGTTGTTCATGTTTTTTGTTTTTTTTATTTCAGGTACTATCACTGGTTTGGCCTTTGCTCCATCTGGGTCGCTGTTTATAACTGAAGAAGATGCCAACAAGCGTCATACTGTTATGGAAGTCACTCCTTCAGGACAATTAAAGCACTTTGCAGGAGCAGTTCCAGATTGTGGATGCTCTGAGGATGACTGCACCTGCCCTGCCGATAAAGTAAGTACATTAGGGGCTCTCAAACCGGTGTTCGCAGGAAATGTTTGAGGGGTACTTAGATGGCTCACTAAAAAGTATTTAAAAAAAATCTAAATTGCTCGTGATGTCGATGCCACTGCTTAATTAAGTCATTGTAATTTAAATATTTAATTTAATTTTCATTGCAGCAGTACCAGTGTATACTGAATTAGACTTATAATATTACAATTTCATTTGTGGTGTCAGATTAATGGGGGTACGGTTAGATGTTTTTATAGCTCGTAGGGCACTTAACGAGGAAAAGTTTGAGAACCCCTGTTTCAGATAATATCTGCATGTTAGTATGAAGTATGATTCTTATGAGTTTGGAGGTTTTGTTATCTGTAAAACTAGCACGTGTGAAACATGAAATGGAGTTTCAATTTTGCATTTGAGATTTTTTTTTTTTTTGTCCTGTGCTACGGGCTCCTTCTGTTCTATTCTCTTCTCTCCTATCATCGTTTTCTTTTCTTTTTCCAGATACCACTGTCCACAACCACTGTCTTTGGAAGCATATCTGCCATCACCGTGTCCCCTGATGGTGTGGTTCATGTTGCGGATCAAAATGCCCTAAAAATACTGAGCTTGATGCACTACCTGCCTCCAGATGACCAGAATGGTGATTTCCAAGTAAGTAAAGATATGAGAAGGGAGAACTATGGGCTAAAGATATCGAGAATATTTTTATTTTGTCAGTGCTTATGTAAAATTAAAATCCATTTTTTTTTACCTCTTTACAGGAGGAAAGAATAAATATTCTTTCTTATCAGTGCATTTTATACTTCTTTTCTTGGTGAAAACTTTACTGAAAGTAACAAATGTGTCCATATTTGTATCTGTAATTAAGTTATTTTTGAATTTGTTATAAGCGATTTACTTACGATAAACAAAATTATAATTCTTATGAATTCTTTAGCTAATTGTCTTAATTATTTTGTATCAAGTGTGTAACTGTTCTTTTATATAGCTCTTATTTCATGACTAATTATAATACCATTTATATAATATCAGGTGGCTTACCCACGTACGAACGAACTTTACATCTTCAATCGTCATGGTCATCATGTGGAAACCAGAGACCTCGTGACAGGCAGAACTTTGTACTCCTTCTTATATTCCAAGAACACGTCCTTTGGAAGACTTTCCAAAGTGACAGACTCGTCTGGAAACAAAGTTATGTTCCTGAGGGATTACTCGTCTGCTGTTAGCCAGGTTAGTGTATGTTAATGTTTTCTTTTGATGTTCTTTTATTTTCTTTTATGCTTGGATTTTTAATCCCTGGCTGAGGGGAAGAAACAATTCCACCCCATATTCCATGCGAGTAGTATTAGCTAATGATAAATAGCATAAAGGAGTTAAGTAGAATTAGTTCCTTTCTCTCTCATTTTATTATCTTTCCACAAAAGAGCTGATGAAAGGTGGTGAAAATTGGCCGGTTATGATGAAACCTTTGCCATTTTTTTATTTACTTACTTATTGTTCAGTTGTGACCACCTTGCTATTTGCATCAGGATGAGGCATAAGGATAAAAACATATATATGCTTTGGAGAGTGTCTTTCGTAATAAAGCGGTTTTTTTTTCTTGTATTGAATGTCAGATATGTTTCCGTTAAATATTTTCATGGATTTGCCTGAATTACCAAAAACTGTCAGGTTTCTCTTATAATTTACAAGCACTTGAAGTGCTGTCTATTATTTTTGGGGAGTACACGTAATACATTCACTTCACTGAGCTTAAGCAAAGAAAATATTATACCATAAATATATCAAGTTGAATAGTATTTGATATTAATTGCCGGGGTCATTCGAATTAGTCTCTACTTTTAATAATTGAATTTTGCTGTGTTGAATCTCTCATTTACGGTTATTGAACCTCGTATTCATATTACATCATAAACCTTTTTTTTTTACTTTTAATATATCACTATTAGTCCCCATTTCGGGGGTGGACAAAGATGTGTTGAAGCTGGGGAATTAAGGCTGGATGCCCCTCCTATCGCCCCGCCGATATCTTTATCATTATTATATTTGATGTAATTATGTAGTTTCTCCAGGTGACTCTTTTGGTTCTGTTTCTCATCAATAACACTGATACTAAATCTTCATAAAATACTTTTTGATATCTTCATTATTACTGTAACTGATATTTTTTCTTCAAGAAAACTTTTTGCATATCTTTAACAATATTAAAATTTATTTAATTTCCTCAGATAAGAATTGTCACCCATATATGTATAAAACTTTTGAAAAGATTCATCATTACAGCTGATTATTATGTTTGGATAATCTTTTGTTGGATATTTATCATTATTAACATTGATGTTATTTCTTCAGATAACTCTTTTAGATATACATGATCTATCAATATTAGCAATATGTTATCCAGATAACGCTTATTTTAAATCATTATCATTATGAAGTTTCATGAAGTTTCATTAGACAACCTTTTTGGATATAATAATCGTAATTAATGTTGGGTATTCTTATCATGATTAAAATTGATGTTATTTAAGACTGTCTTAGTCATCATTTACAATATATTCTTCATATAACTCTTTTGGCTGACTTTATTTAATCTCTAGTACACTGCTGTTTGTTTTCAGGTATATCTTGGCTATCTTCAGGATTATTAATATTGATGTTAATTTATCAGATAGCTCTTCTTGACACATTTATCATTATTAACTGATTTTATCTGTATTTTCACAGATTGAGAATACGTTGGGAGAGAAGTTTGCCGTACGAATCAATCGCCTTGGTCTGATGACCAAGTTTTCAGAAAGACCCGGAAGAGTTTATGACTTCACCTACGATGATGACACTGGTCTGCTAGTAGCGGCAACATCACCAAGTATGTACAAACATTTCTTCTTCTTCTTCTTCTTCTTCTTCTTCTTCTTCTTCTCTTCTTCTTCTTCTTCTTCTTCTTCTTCTTCAGTATTATATGGGGTCAATGTTTATCAGTGGCCTCTTTCGTTCTCTCATCTTTCCTCCACTCCACCCCTTCTTTCCAAGTTACTCTCGGTGAAGTCTTTTTATCTTTTATAAACATGGAGTTGCTGTTTATTACTAGACTCTTCCACCTCTTGCGGTCATAAGCCTGTTCTCCACTCAATCTCGTCTATTTCAATTCACTTTTTATACATTCTCTCCATCTTTTGCTAGGTCTACCTCTTCTCCTTCTCCTCTCCAGTTTCGAGACAGCCATTCCAAATCTCCATATCTTTGAAATTACCTAAAGAAACTCAC
Source organism: Halocaridina rubra (assembly GCA_037179515.1). Taxonomy (NCBI): domain Eukaryota; kingdom Metazoa; phylum Arthropoda; class Malacostraca; order Decapoda; family Atyidae; genus Halocaridina; species Halocaridina rubra. The sequence goes on along the minus strand of JAXCGZ010022799.1, from coordinate 116,250 downwards.
CCTCCAAGCATTAATCATGGAGGTGTGCTATTTGATTTTTGAGTCTTATTCTTCCAGTAGAGGCTAAAAAGTAATGAATTTTCAACATGCAAATTTATAGGTTTTAATGTGTATAGATGATAATACCTCTACATTTGTATTTTGCTAACATTATAAAGAAACGTAGTGTATTTGTTACGCAATGAAATAGGTTTACGCTTTTTAATAGGTGTTAGTGTTCATCTTTAGATATATGTCTAATATTAGTTTATTGGGTATATTTGGTCCCCGTGGCAATGTGGCAGCGTCCGCGACTTTGAGGCGTCAGGTCGGTGTTCGCCACTAGCCATGCTCTGAAATTAGAAAGGGTATTTACTCAGGGTAACGATCGCACCTACCAAAACCAAAGGCCATTGCAAGAAGGCACCATCCTAACTCTTTACAGAATATGGAGTCTGTGACGTAAAAAAGTTTAGCGTGTATATATTTTTTTCCTAATGCCTAATAAGAAAGCTTTTTAATGTATTTTTTTTAAGAATTGTTTAGGCAAAAGTTACATACTTCATATCCCGGCCACGGTAAAGAATCAGATGTAATGATGAACTCTCAAAATTTTAAATAATATTCTTACTTCCATTTCCATCTGTGTAGGTCCTCTTTACTATTGCTAAGATCCTGTCACTTTTGAAAAGTAAACCTATCTCCTCAAAGCTGTATTGTTATGTTCTGTGTTGAAAAAAACTTCATTAGATGTATTTCATCATTGCAGGTCGTCTGACTTACGTGTATGAATACGACAACACAGGTAGACTGAAAACAGTAGTAGCCCCTACAGGAGCACGCGTTGGTGTAGAGTCATGGATGGGTGGAGAAGGACTGCAAAGGAGTTTGAGTGTGGGCGTGGGCGGTAGTCAGGGAGAGAAGAGAACCCATGTGCTCACACTTACAGGCAATTCCAAGGCTATGTTCATGCAAGGTACGTGATACAGATATGTAAGATTTTCAGACGTGTTACTCATTTAGATTTTTGCCCTGTTTTCGTGGTTTTATTTAGTTATAATTGCTGTTTATGTTTAATGGCTCTCATAAGATCTTTTAAAGTGGGATTTCATGGTTTTTTTTTTTCAATTGCTGACAATAGTCAATGGCTGGTATGGAATAAGGTTCCCATCATGTCCAGTCGTATTTCTTCCCCCGCTGTTTATTATATCGGTGTGGGTGTGATTTTTTTATCGATCGCAGCAGATGTGTTGACCTATGGCAATATTTTC
>JAXCGZ010022799.1:75000-110000 GCA_037179515.1 Halocaridina rubra | reverse complement strand
GTTAGGATGAGTAAAGGTGTGATGGAATAGATGTGGAAGAAGTGTTGAACTCATAGATGGATTATTAGGTGAGGTTGTGCGTGTATGAGTGAAAGCGCAAGTAAGTTTGTGATGAAATAGATGTTGAAAGAGAGTTTGGATGAGTAGAAGTATGACGGAATAGATGTAAAAGGATAATTTGCATGAGATAAATTGAGTTGTTTTAGATATGGACAGACAATTTGCATGAGTAATAGTGCTATAGAATGGATGTAGAAGGACACTTGGGATGAATTTAAGTGGGATGGAATAGATGTGCAATGAGTATTTATAGTAGCAGTGTAATGGAATAAATATGGAAGAAGAGGTGAAATACGCTTAGAAGGCGTGATATGATATATATATATATATATATATATATATATATATATATATATATATATATATATATATATATATATATATATATATATATATATATATATATATATATATATATTATGAAATAAAAACGAAAGTAGTCTTTGGATAAATAAGTAGATATGTGATGGATTAGATAAGGATGGCATATGATGGACTATAAATGGAAAAATATATGCATGAGATGTGCAATTCTTGATGAAAGAGACAGTGATGGAGTTACAAAATATGTTGTGAAATAGACCAGGAAAGACTAGTTGGATGAAAATTAACTTTATGAAATAGATTTTGATTTAGCGATTTTAAGATCAGTAGATATAACACCTGGCTCCCACCCAGGAGGCCCTGAGTTCAACTCCCCTGAGTCTCTCATACATATATCTCTTCCCTGGAGCCACTTTCATATAAAAATTACAACAAAAATCCTTTATCATAATTTTTTTTTAGAACATATTAATTAGAATGAAATAATCTCAATATTTGAATTTCTTGTTCTCCTTTCTGCTACTCCCAGGAAAAAAAATTATATATATATATATATATATATATATATATATATATATATATATATATATATATATATATATATATATATATATATATATATATATATATATAAAAGAAGCAGTTGTTGTAAATGAAGTTTTCCTGCATTTGAGATCCTTCTTTTAATTTGTAACTTATGTATTTGTACGTTCAACGCTCAGAAAAATTATTCGATTAAGGTAAAGAACTCTGAATATATATATGGAGTTCATGTTTTCTTAATATCTGCTTATCTGCTAAATCAACGTGGATGCAATATTTTTCTTATTATTATTAATCATTTTCAGGGTCGGTGACATCGGAGTTACAAGTGTGGGCGAATGGCACCTGGCGCCAGGAGCTACCATGGGGTGGGTACGCCCTTGGCCTGGCATCTTCCTCATCTCCCTTGCTGGAAGTGTCACTCCCTACGCAAGCGCGTCTCCTCCCCGCCCTTCTTCATTACCAGCTGGCCATGTTGCCAGGGCCACCCAACCACCTCACCACCAGCTATGGCGTTGGAGACCGCCGTCGTCAAAATAGACTGGTGGAGACGGTCCTCCTGGTAGGCTTCAGTTTCTCTCTCATTCTTCTTTTGTTTCTATAGACTTTTTAAAGCCTGTTTGATGCATTACTCTAAGTACACTTCAGGGTGACCTCTTTTCTCAGCTACTTCTCCTAAATATGTTTAACTTTTCCTGGTCTCTTTAGTTTCAGTTAGTGTAAAATAATATTTTAAGATATTCCTTCATTATTTTCAATATTTAAGGTAATTACTGAAAAAAAATAACCACTTAAGATAATAGACCCCCAGCCTAAAGTTTTTGTTTTCTTGTGAGGGGTGTTATATTTTCACGTGTAAAAGACTTTTTAACAAACTCAAGTATCTTTTCCAACATCTAGAAAAAGATTACCTGAAAAGTTAGCACCCAAGATACCAGTTTCAACGCACGTGATATGATTATATATATATATATATATATATATATATATATATATATATATATATATATATATATATATATATATATATATATATATATATATATATATATATATATATATATATATATATATATATATATATATATATATATATATATATATGTATGTGATTACCTGATTACCTAATTGTGTTTACGGGAAAGAGCCCAAAGCTCGTATCTTCCCGTCTCCTGATCGGTTCCATTTTTAGACTTAGTGATACTTATCATACCTGTCCTTAAAACTATGGATTGAGATAGCATTAACTACCTCCTCGCTTAGCGAATTCCAATTATCAACTACTCTTACACTGAAAAAGTATTTCCTTACATCCTGCAAAGAAGTTTTCTTACGAAGCTTCAAACTATGACCTCTAGTTCTAGAGCCAGCCATATCGAAATATCGATCCCTATCCACTCTATCATAACCATGAAGGAATTTAAAGACTGTCACCATATCCCCCCTTACTCTTCTAGCTTCGAGTGATGGCAAGTCTAATTCCCTCAGCCTCTCATCATAACCGAGATTGCGTATTTCTGGCACCAGTTTCGTGGCATGTCTTTGAACTTTTTCAAGCTTAGCTATGTGCTTTTTCAAGTGCGGATTCCAAAAGGGGGCTGCATATTCGAGTTTTGGCCTCACATAGGTTACATAAATATTTCTGAACATTTCCTTGTCCATGTGCCTGAAGGCTACCCTTACGTTTGATAAGAATGCATATGCTGCCCTTACTACGCCATTTATATGTATTTCTGGAGACAAATCTGCCAGTATGTTTACTCCTAGATCTCTCTCATTTTCTGTCTCTTGAAGTTGTACTCCAGCCACCGAGTAGTCAAGCTTGGGCCTTCTTGTACTTGTACCCATTCTCATTACCTTACATTTTGAGGTATTGAATTTCATTAGCCACTTTTCTGACCACTCATGCAGATTATTTAGATCCTCCTGAAGTTCTCTACCATTGTTCTCGTTTTTTACTTTCTTCACAATCTTTGCATCATCTGCAAACATATTCATGAATGAATTTACAGACTCTGGTAGGTCATTTACATATACAAGGAACAAAAGTGGCCCTAAAACTGAACCCTGTGGAACTCCACTACTAACTCTTCTCCATTCAGACACTGAGTGTCTTACTCTAACCCTCTGTTCCCTTCCTTCTAAGTAAGTTTTTATCCATTCCAAGACATTTCCACCTATTCTAGCCATTGATTGCAGCTTCCTAATAAGTCTCCCATGTGGAACAGTGTCAAACGCTTTCTGGAAGTCTAGGAATATGCAATCTGCCCAGCCCTCTCTTTCCTGTAAGATTTGGCTTACCTCATCATAAAATTCTAATAAGTTTGTTACTGTTGATCTTCCTTCTCTGAAGCCATGTTGCCTCACTGACAAAAAGTTGAAGGATTCCAAGTGAAGAGAGATATGTTTCCTTAGTAGTTTCTCCATAAGTTTGCAAACTATGCTGGTCAAGGAAACTGGTCTATAGTTCAGAGCCGTATCCCTCCTTCCCTTTTTGAAGATAGGTATCACATTTGCTTGTTTCCAGCATCTTGGAATCTCCCCCGACTCCAGTGACTCCTTAAATATGATACTTAGTGCCACTGATATTGTGTTTGCACATTTTTTAAGCACATGAGGGGATATGTCATCAGGACCTGTAGCTTTATGAACATCTAAATCCATCAGCGCTTTGCATACCTCTGTGGCTGTAAGGTTGATGTTCTCTAGTACCGGCCCTTGAGCTTCTATCACTGCAATCTGAGGGGGTGGGGTATTTTCTACTGTAAATACTGACTGAAACTCCTTGTTCAATTCTTTGCAGATCTCTTCGTCCGTCTCAGTGATGCTTCCATCCGCTCTCTTTAGCCTTAAAACCTGTTCTTTTACCTTCAGTTTTCCTCTGATAAAGCTTTGGAAAAGCTTGGGATTTTCTTTAGCCTTCCTGGTGATGTCCCTCTCATAATCTCTCTCTGCCTCTCTCCTTTTATTTTACTTAGGTAGTCATTTCTTGCTCTTTTGTAGGTTTGCCAGGCATTTATGTTTTTTCTCCTCCTATACCTTTTCCAGCATTTGTCTCTCCACTCCTTAGCTCTTTTACACCCATTATCGAACCATTTCTCTCTGGCATGAATTACACCTACTTTGGTGACAGGTATGCAGCAATCTACTATCTTCCCATATTTCTCACAAAAGATGTCATACATTTCTTGTACAGATTTGTTGTAAAATAAGGTTCTCCAGTCAATAACTGCAAAAAGCTCATTCATTTTGATGTAATCTCCTTTCGGATAGTTCCTCCTCATGTCCTCAGTGCCTCTACTCTCAGGAAGAATGTCTTCAATGATATACTCCATCAACAACACACAGTGGTCACTCTTTCCAATTGGTGGTTCATACTCAATATTTTCAATATCCAACACATTATCTGTGAACACCAGATCAAGTAGTGATGGCTCATCCCCACCCCTGGCTCTTGTTGGTTCCATTACATGTTGGTGTAGGAAATTCCCTTGTACGCAATCTAGGAATCTTGCCCCAAATGAGTCCTCACCACTGTGTGGGTCAAGATTTATCCAATCTATCTCTTTATGATTAAAGTCTCCCATAATCAAAATCCTACATTTTTTCTCCCGCGCCATGTTAACAACTGAGTTTATGACTTCAATCGTACCTATATGACTTTCCTCATAAATTTCAAGCCTATTTTGGTTCCTTGGTGGGTTGTATACAACAGTTATTATAATGCTCTCTGACCCAGTATTTATGCGAGCAACAAGAAATTCCCTGAACTCACTTTCTATAGCCAAGTTTATTTCTTCAACTTGAATCCTCTCACTTATGAGCAGTGCTATCCCTCCACCAGTCCTCTCAGATCTTTCGACCCTTAGTATTCTGAAGCCCTTAGGAAAAACTGTGACACTGTTTATGTCCTCACTCAACTTAGTCTCTGTAATTGCTACTATATCTGCCTTACTGTTGTGAATCCTATCTTTTAATTCTACTGCCTTACCAGCTAATCCATCAGCATTTGTGTATAACAATCTTAATGAGGCCCCATCCCCTGATCTTCTGTCATTATCTTCTTTATCTCCCCTTTGTCTGGAAGTATTCTGTAACGAAAATTTTTCTTCTCTTCTTCATTTCTTTCATCATTTAACCTTCTTGCCTCTTGCAACAAGTTTTTGATCTTTCCCATCTCTTCCTGTGTTCTGTATCGTCTAATGAACACTTCTTTGCATTCTTGAAGGTCTTTTAGACTTTTTTTTCTCAACAATATTTCCCTACATGTCTCCCCTCTCTCAAAGGTTACTTTTGTTGGTCTCGGCTTTCCTTCCCTCGAATATTTACCTAGTTGGTGTATGTTTACAATATCCTCAGGACCACATACTACTCCAAGCTTTCTTATCAGGTCTACAACGTTAGCTTTATTTTCTTCAAGTCTCCCCTGCCATGTTGGCTCCTGGGATTCACTTATGCCTGAGATTACCACTGTCTTCTCCTTATCAAGTGCCTGTCTGATGAGTGGGTTTGCCCTTTCCATCACAACGTCTTTCATTTTTTCGATTACTGTCTCTTTATAGTCAACTGTTTGTATGTTTTCCAGTGCCACCACCTTTACAGCCCCTTTTACTGCCACATTCCCCTTTAGTGCATCAGCAAAGGACGTTTTCATGGCATCATTTTCCATATTCAGCTCCTGGAACTCTTTTCTGAACTGTTCAATGTTTTCCTTAATCTGAACATTCCAAGCAGCAATCTCGTCTCTCTCAGAAGAGAGCAGTGAACTAACATCTAATTCCTTTAGGTTGTCATTTAGCTGTTTGTTTTTATCTTCTTGTTTAGAAATTCTAGATTCTAGTTGACTCTTTTCCCCTTCCAGCTTCTTTATTCTTTTTTCTAGTTCCTTTCTCTCCTGCCCTTGTGCTTTATTTGCTTCCTCCAAAGATCTTATTTGTTCTCTGAGTGTTTCATTCTCTTTCATTTCTCCATCCATATTCCGAATTTTATCATCAAGGCTTGTAACCATTTCCTCTAACTTCTTGATTCTCTGTTTAAGTCCTCTGATGACTACCCCTTCTCCCGACCCATGGGTGGGAGAGGTTTGGGACAGAGATGGCTTCATTTTTATGTTCTCCCTCTCACAGAATATAGAAAGAAGACGAGAAAGAGGGAAAAAAAAAAAAGAGAAAAAACTTCTAATTTACCTTCACACAGAATTTTTATATCTCCATATAAGTGCTATTTAGTGACTCAGTTAGTCTCCTTTCTGGTAACACACATCTTAACTTAAAAACTTGACCATGGTAATTTAAGTATAAAAAGAAAAAGAAAAACAAAAGTCAAACCTGAAGGAAAATTCGAATTTGTGTTCGAGGTGGCACCCACCTGTTTCTGTTATATATTCTTCCTAACTGATAAACTGACTTGCTAACCAAGATATGTTATCACGGGATTTAGTCTTTACATTTAACTCAATATATATACAAAATAACAAAATAGCAAAAGAGAAAGCTAAAAGAAAAGCAAAAAAAATGAAGAAAATAGGACTGCTGTACTACTTGGCAACTTAACTCAGTACTGTTGACAGGTGGGTATTTGGTAATTTTTTTTTCTTTTATTATTCAATTTTTTCGTGTATCAACTAACTAACTAGTTAATATAAATGGGAAGGATACTGATTTTAACAATATATAGAACCACAGGATCAGGTAAAACGGCTTAAGAGCTTTCCCCAGTTCACACAAAAAATTAGGTAATGTGGTGTATGGCTCCACGTCTGGCAACTCTTCTAGATTTCCCTCAAGGCAGAAACTGGACGGCAGCTTCTCTCTCTTCCTCACGAAAAAGTTCTCAATTTTTTTCCTTTAATATGAACAGTCTCGTCTTACAAATATTAGTTTTTGTACTCACAATACTCTGCAGGATTTCAGGTTTATGGAAATTTTGGTAAAGTTTTCCACTAAGCACTTTAGTCACTCGAAACTTAAAAATTTAAGAGGAGCAATTCCGTGTGTCACTGAACGCGCGGTAGTGATATAATCTCTATCATCTCTCAATGTATGTATGTATGTATGTATGTGTGCATGCATGCATGCATGCATGCATGCATATATGTATGTATGTATGTATGTATGTATGTATGTATGTATGTGTGCGTGTGCTTAAAAGTGCATTTTAATGTGTCGTTGCAGGTAAACGGATCCCGGGTCTTACGTCGTGCATGGGACGGCAGTAGTCGTACCGAGTCCCTGACTGATGGAGCCAGCCAGGCTCTCCTGAGTCGTATTTACGACCACAATGGACATCCTACATCCTTGACACTTGGCGACAACCTATCATCTCTCAATGTAACTTACGACAGGTAAGGAATTCCTAAGCTATGATAATAATAATAATAATAATAATAATAATAATAAGTATTATTATTATTATTATTATTATTATTATTATTATTATTATTATTATTATTATTATTATTGTTATTATTATTATTATTATTATTATTATTATTATTATTATTATTATTATTATTATTATTATTATTATTATTATAATAATAATAATAATAATAATAATAATAATAATAATAATAATAATAATAATAATAATAATAATAATTGTTGTTGTTGTTGCTGTTGTTGTCGTTGTCGTTGATGTTTTTGTTGTCGTTGTTGTAGTTGTTGTTGTTGTTGTTGTGGTGGTGGTGGTGGTGTTAGTAGTAGTAGTAACATCAGTAGTAAAGGCAGAATCCTCCCCCACATAAACATGAACACGAAGTTGCATATATCCCTTTTGTCAGGAACAGCAACTTTTGTAATGTTCTCGAAAATCCATTATTGGAATATTGTCTTTACCAATTGTAACTTTTTAATGAGATCTCTTTCTCTCTCTTCACCCTGGCCTTAGGGAACTTCTTCTTCTTCTTCTTCTTCTTCTTCTTCTTCTTCTTCTTCTTCTTCTTCATTTTCATCTTTCTTTTATTATTTTTATTATTAGTATTATTAGTATTATTATTAGTAGTAGTAGTAGTAGTAGTAGTAGTAGTAGTAGTAGTAGTATCTTTATTATTATTATTATTATTATTATTATTATTATTATTATTATTATTATTATTATTATTATGTCATCCTTATATTCTTCTTCTTCCCTTTTCCTCTTTTTACTTCTCGTCCTCTTATTACTATATACTTCTTCATTTTTTCTTCTTCTCTCCTTCTTAATTGTCTACCCTTTTTTTTCTTGTTTTCCTCTTCTTCTTTTTCTTCCTCTTTTCTTCTTTTCTTTTTCTTCTCCGTTTTTCTTCTTCTCCTTATTTGTTAACTTTCTGTTCCCTCTCTTCTTTTTCCTTCTTTTGTTTCTTTTTTCTCTTTTCTTCCTCTAATTCTTCATGTCTCCTCCTCTTCTTTTCTTCTTCTTCTTTGTTGTTTTTTCTTCTTCTTCTTAACTGTTTCTTTTCTTCCTCTTCTTTTCTTCCTCTTTTTTTCTTCTTTTTCTTTTCTTCTTTTTTCTTTTTCCATTTCTTCTTATTCTCCTTTTTCTTCTTTTCTTCTTTTCTTCTTGCTTTTCTTATTTATCTTTTTTCTTTGTTCTTCTTTTATTCTTCTGCTTTTCTTTTATTCTTCTTCCTCTACACAAAATAATGAAAATCATAGATAACAAATCTCCCCAAAATCGAATTTTCTTTTCATTCTTCCTTATAACTTTGTATTCCTAATCGTATTTTTTTATAATATAATCCTTCCTTGTCCTTAAAAATATGTCAATTTTGACCCCACTCTATTCTAACCTCGACTTCTCTTCTTGTACATTAATTCAGTTTTTCTATCACCTTATCTTCTCCTCGTATTCTCCCTTATCATTTTCTCTCACTCCTTCATCCACCTCATCTTCTCCTAATTTTTTTATCCTCATCCTGGTATTCCTCCTTACCTTCATTTTCATCCCATCCTACACCTCTTCCTCCACCTAAGCCCATCTTCATATTCCAGCCTTAATATTCCTATTCCTCCTCATCCCCCACCTATTGTTATATTCAGTTTCCTCCCTTAACCTCATTTTGTTCACCTTATCCTTATTTTTCTTCCCTTCTACCTCATTTTATTCTCATTTTCCTCATCTTATCCTTATAGTCATCCCCTTATCCTCATTTCCATCTTTGCTTCACCATTTCCTCTCATTATTCCTTTATTCCACTCCCTATCTTCCTAATCCTGCCCCTATTCCACATTGTGTCCTCATAATATTTCCATTATCCAATCGACAACCTAACATCCTTCCCCATACACATCCCTTATCCTCATATTCCTCCCCTTATCGGCATTTTCCTCCCCATCCTCCTCCTCATCTTAGCCCTTGTGGATGAGACAAACTTGTGTGTAATTGCTAAACTTGGTATTGTGGTCTGCCTCGACTCTTCCTGCTTAATAACGTATCAGCAGAGGCCATGGGGTCTGGGGTGGAGGTGAAGGGGGGTCAGGGACGGTTTTTAGATAATGGATTACATGGAGTAAGAGAGAAAAAGAAGAGATAGAATATTGATTAAGGGGACAAGAAAGATGTGAAGAGGAAGGTCAAGATAAATTTGGTTAGAGGGGATGACAGAAATGATGGGTTTTTAAGTGATATATGAATACTTTTTTTTAAGTGAGCAAAATTACAATATTACATCGTTATATTATATCTGGATGGAGGCAGTGCAAAACTAGTTTATTTGATGGAATAAACTAGCTAAAAATTACTTAAAATCTACCATTATCCAGTTACATCGTAACCTAACTATATACTGCAGTTATAACATGTAGTCTTCAGCTACAAATCAAAAAAGTATCATTAATGAGAATTTATCATATGGAAGAGAGAATTTATTTTTCCAATGTGAAATATATTCTCCCTAAATATGTTATTGCTTCCAGAGCCACATTTGAAGTCAATATACATAAACTGGTTGCTCTGTTTTATGTGTACCTCACTAACTATGCTTGCAGTTTCTCTTTCTGTTTATGCTATTTTTTCTCTCCTAACTTTTTGATGGGCCTCTTTTGGATTGTAATTACTTTTTTATGGAGCACGAGCTGTGCATACTCCCATAACAAAGGCTGTAAGGTTTTTGCCTTATTTTTTCTTTTTCTTTTTTTCTTATTTTCCCTTTAACTTTCAGATTTCATCTAGTTTTTCTCTTAGAGCCTAGTGTATGCCTTATATATCTCTGCATTAAGCTGCCATTCTTAGATGTCACTTCAATGTGGATCTTTAGTTTCTAGATTGTCTTTTAACGACGAGCTGGGGACCTAGAAGTCACCCACAATCTTGGCATAAAGAAACATTACTGAAACAATAACACTAACATATGTTTTATAAATACTTAATATAAGCCTTAAGGACTATTGATCCAATTTATTTGATTTTCAGTAGGCATAGTTTATTACACCCAATTTAAGACTTTAACCCTCTCCGTAAATAGTAAGGGATGTATACTATGACTCAGACGAGTAGTGTCAGGAGACGTATTATGTCATTATTATAGCGTCTCTTAAAAGCTGTGTAGGTACTGTATAAATGAAATAATATCCAGACTTTATTATTATGACAGTTTATTAGCTGTTATAATATAGTCTGCTTTATTTTTGTTGTAAAATATATACTATATTATAAAAAATCATCTTCCTTTATCTTTTCTTAATTGATATCCATTTAATGTGTTTATTTTCTAAGTTAAATATTTTTGTTTATTAAAATACAGACTGGTATTACCAAAAAAAAAAATGCAGCATTCCACTCTTTCTGCAGATTTGGAAGAGCTGAAGGTCGACAGTGGGATTGGTCGAGTGAAAGTTATCAGTATGATGCCCATGGTCTCTTGGCCACAGTTTCAACTTCATCTGCCCAGACCACAACGTATTCGTTTGGAGAGAGTAGAATGGTAATTTGATGTATGCATATTATATTGCATAAAAGATGTGTTTTCCTTACTTTTAAAGAATAAAAGTTCATTTTTCACTGATTCTGTCATATCCATTCCCAACTTGATGAATTTTATATAATTTTGTTTTTGCATCCGCAGCCGTCCGTGATCACACTTCCCTCTGGAAGATCTTGGAGCCTGCATTATGATGATAGAGGTGGTCTTAAGTACATCACTACACCCACTGGATCAGGCCATTTCTTCTCCTTGCAACCCTCTTTCGGCTGGCTTGTGTTTTCCTACACTGCACCAGGCTCAACACACTCATATAGACAATATTTGGATCATGCTGGTCGTCTTCTTTTGACAGCATTTCCTGCCTCAGGAAAAGTTTTGTACACTTACACAGAAGCTGGACAACTTAAAGAAATTGTCTCTGGAGATGGCAAGACTGAGTTTGGCTATGGCCCTGAGGGTCTAGTGGCAGAAATTACTCATGAGGAAATTGACTTGGAATACAAAATTGATTTGCTCTATACAAGTGTCCTCCTCCAGGAGCTTCGTATTGACTATGGTGCAAGGACTGGACTGAGTAATGTTAAATTTACTTACGAATATGATTCCAATTTCAGAGTGACAAACTTTGCTGGTCGCATTGGAGGTCAAAACTTGCACCCATTCCCATTTGCTTATAGTGAATCCACAGGAGGACCATCTCGTATTGGTCATTTTGAGGTCACACAGAATCGCCTAAATGATACCATAATACATGATGGCACTGCTGTATTTTCAAGGCATCTAGACTCTCACCTCAGAGTTTCAGAGACAGCTGTTACCATGCATAATATGGAAGTCTTTAAACTTCAGATATTTTATAACGCAGATGGCAAAATCACACGAACAAATACATTTACTCGTAATTTCCATACGAAGCCCTACACCAACACCAAAAATTACACTTATGATGCCGATGGGCAGCATATTAGCGTAGAGGCAAAGGAACCTTGGAGCTTTTCGTATGATGCCAATGGTAACATGCTTTCACTAACTTATTCTACAAATACCATTCCCATGAAATACGATTCGCAAGACCGAATAGTGAAATTTGGCGAAGGGGTTTACCGATACAACTCACGAGGGGCTATAGTCCAAAACGCTCATGAAGTCACTTACCAGTATAACGCAAGAGGTCTACTTGTGCGTGCTGCAAAGTCTGGAAGATTTAACATTAGATATTTCTATGATCACGAAGATAGACTCGTGGCAAGGAAAGATAACTTCGGTAATGTTACCCAGTTCTTGTACACGAATCAGCAGAAACCTGACCAAGTTACTCATATTTACAGCCCGAGAGATGGAAATCTGATCACATTAGTATATGATGATCGTGGACATATCATATTCGCTCAGGTAAAGAAAATTTAAGACATAGTCTTACCGAAGATTATGCAGTGCTGTTTGATATCGATTGCAATTTCTCAATATATTGTACCACAGAGGCTTTCCAAAGGTAATTTTGTAATATTTTAAATATTTCTAACATACAAAGTTTACTTAAAAGTGGATGTGTATTTCAGGTTTACCGCAACAAATATTACATAGCAACGGATGAGTGTGGTACTCCTTTAATGGTCTTCAACCAGTATGGAGAACTAGTTCGAGAAATGAGCAGGTCGCCCTATGGTCACATAATGTACGACTCCAATCCTTACCTTTATCTTCCCGTCGATTTCTGTGGCGGGCTACTGGATACTCGGACAGAGTTAGTTCATATGCCCAAAGGTCGTATATATGATCCACTTATAGGTAAGTTTTCCAAATCATTCTCTAATTAGTAAATTCTTAGTTGTTTTATCAACCCTGTCATTTGCTTTCTCCAAGTCCATGAGTGACCCAAAAAGTCCTTATTTCTATTTAATACTTATCACACACCTCTTTCATCAAAAATACTTGATCCACAAAACTTCTTCCTTCTAAGTGATGTACTATGCTTTATCGAAATAAAATTTAATTCTTATGTGATTACATGGCAAGCTGAAGTTGTGGATCTAAAAGACTGCTTCTTTGGCTTCGTTATTAATATTTTGTCAGTGTTTGATGATATATTATTGTCTTAGCACAGTGGTAAGAAGCTAATAATACAATTTATTATTAGCTTCTTATGCTTGTAGTTAGTAGCTGTATTTTGTAACTATTGTGCTGAATTATAGTTTTAATACTTTAAAAAAAAATCATGTGTACTGATATGTTCTTTTCTTGTAGAATGGAATAGAATTCGAAAATAATATTCATTGCTGAAGTATAATAATGTCAGCAATTTAGTAGTAGAATGAAAATATAAATGATGTGGATTTCAGCAAAAAAAGTAAATTTTTTCTCCCTCTCATCTTCAGCTTACTTTATTATAGCATGTAATTTCTTTGTTTTGTTGGTGGTGAGGAAATGAATTCCACATTTGTATAAGTCCACCTTGCATGTTTCAGCGTTAAGCAGTTTCATGCCAAAAGAAGAGAAAAAACTATGTAATTTATCAATTTTTTACTGCTACGTACTTTACTACCATACGAAAAAAATATCTCTGTATATCTTTACATTATAACTTTCAGGACAATGGTTATGGCCTGCTTGGGAAGATATTGCTAAAAACGTGCTGAATCCAGCCAGACTTTCTCTTTATCGTTTCAATGGCAATGATCCTATCAATGTCCATCTACAGCACTGGAGAAACTTTGGTATGTTGTCAGTTTTATAAAAATCTGAATATCTGTTAATACTCTTATTAACATGAAAGTGTTTTATGGCAAGAGCTGTTGTCAGAAGAACATTATCTGAGAAAAAGTTTTTTAGTTAATTTTGTATGGCTAGATTTGCATAAAATATTGTACAGTACATGTCCTTGATAATGGGTCGAGAAAGAATTCCACTTTTGTAAACCCATCTTTTTGAAGAATGTGACTGCAGGGCATAAGGATATTAGGCTCAGGAATTATCTCACTTCCTGAATTACTCATTTTGCACAGTGCCACTAATGGAAGAAGCATGATGACGTATTGGTGTTTTCTTTTTCCTTCAGTTGCAGTCATAGCCATCCTACTGGCTTCAGCAGGATATGGTATATTCATTAATAGGGTATCAATCTCGTACTGTACTTAATCAAATTAGGTGTATATAATATATATAAATAGGAATAATTAAGAAAATTTCATCGCAATCTTTTTAGTTTTTCTTTTGGATTTGAGCGCTGTAGGCCTTTCGGAAAAATATAAAGTTAAATTTAAGACTGTAATTATATAACTTTGCTCTCCCGAGAGTTGGGATGGAAAGAGTTGTGCCCTCATCCTAATGTATCAAAAGAGGCAAATAAAACATCTACTCCTGGTGGAAGGGGGAAAGAATTTTGCCATTGTATTCCTTTTGTATCGTAGGAGTCAACTAAAAGGATTGGGAACGAACAGCTAGCGATTCCATCCTCACATAATTTTCTTTTTACCATACAGCAGCTGTTGAAAGGGATGAAGATTTTCAAGGGTTGATATAGCCTTCCTGTCTCCCTTTGTTAACAGTACCCACCCTGCTACTATAGGGGGATATGACTTTTTTCAAAAGAAAATCTCTTTGAATGTTCACGTATATTACCAAATGCATAAATATTCCAGGTTATAAGGATTGGTTAACTCAGCTAAGTTACAATTTGGATAGCCTTGCTCCTCAACTTTCATGGTCTTCAGTGACCCATCCTTCTCCTACACTATGGCATGCATTCACAAGATCTCCGTCTATCCCAACAAGATCTGCATATTCGCCATTTACAGAACAAGTGAGCTAAGTCTGCTTTTAGTTTGTTGGCATGAGTTAATTATAGTTCATAGATAATGAAGATAATGAGTCCTTTACCTGCCTATTGTAGTGTCAGAAGTATGCTCTAGGATTGTTATTTCTCGATTGTTAAATAGAGAAAACTAGATCAATTTTGTAATATGTCTAAAAGATAGTCTAAAAGATATTGATAATTATCATTCAAAGTAGTTGTGATAAACTAATGGCCTTTTCTTCATGGAGAGCTGGAATATATCTGAAACGTTTTTCGGATAAACTGGAAAAAACCCACCTCAGTGCTGTCAACTCGAGAGGGCACTCCTCATGATTGGCCAACTGGAGATAACCTAACCTAACCAAACCTAATTCAACTTAACCTAACCTAACCTAACTTAAGGTGCTCTATCTTCAGTTGTTTAATTATGAGATGCGTTATCTCCAGTAGGCCAGGTGTGAGGAATGTTTTCTCCGGTTGCCGGTGTTGAGGTGCGTCTTATGTAGTTTATCCTGTTTTTCAATATGAGGGAACTATAAAGACTACCTCTGAATATTTTCATTAAACACCATCAGAAGCAAAATTATCTTCAGTTTTGTGTGCATGTTCCATGTATAGGTGTATGATAAGTTACCTATTTTACTGTAGATATATACCTTATTGACTTTGATGTATAAGCTTCTAAAGAAGGATGTATTAAGTGAAATTGTTATAAAACTGAATATATTGTTTTTCATACACTGTGCATATTTATGAAATGGACCGTAGCTTGGTTGTAATTAATGTACACCATTTTTCTGTGTACTGTTTACTGGGCCTTTTATTATTATTATTATTATTATTATTATATATATATATATATATATATATATATATATATATATATATATATATATATATATATATATATATATATATATATATATATATCTGTGTGTGTGTGTGAGAGAGAGAGAGAGAGAGAGAGAGAGAGAGAGAGAGAGAGAGAGAGAGAGAGAGAGAGAGAGAGAGCGTGCGTGCGTGCGTGCTCGTGCGTGTGTGTGGTTTTGTGTGTGTGTGTGTGTGTGTGTGTGTGTGTACATATATAGGTGTGTGTTTATGTATCTGAATGGTTTAGAATAAAAGAATTTGATTATTTATATGTTTGTTTATTTTTTCTTAAAGTATTCATTAGTGAGGTAAGCAAAATGGGTTAAATATGACATTGTTTGTATACTTTTTTATTAATTCTCTTAAGTGCATATATTCTGCATATATTCACTTTATCTCTTTTCCTCAGGTCGTTGGTGTTGAGTATGTCAGTGGTATGATACTGACATTACAAGAAGCTTCCAAAACAACTGGACGTCTTTCCACACTCTCACCCACTCGCCTCCGACATGACTTTTGGCCAGACTCTCACAAGGTAAGTTTTTCTCTTTCATGCATATTGCTTCTTCTCGCCATGATTCGCATTGTGTCTACATATAAACTGGTATAATAAAATTATAAGAACTCGCTTCCATCACCTTTTTATGTGTGGACATTCGCTCATAGGTACACTTGTGCACCCCGTATAATGGCCGAGATTAAGTCTTGATTTTAGAACCAGGCATCAGATTTTCCTTCTTTATTTAAATCGAATATGAGGATTTCATTTCACTCTTTGCCATTGGTCAGGTATAATGATGATAGGTCAGGTTTAATGCTGGCAGTTAAGATAACAGTGTGCTTGCCTCTTTGCAGCTTTGAATGTACAGTATTTTGGATGAAAAAATATCAAGATTAAAATGATTCCCTATAAACTTATATTTCAACAACTTCTGTACTGTTTTAACATAGGAATTAAATTGTATTAGGTAAACTTTAGTACAGTACATAATCTAAGCAGGATTTACGGTATACAGCATTTTGGGAATAGTTTCTATGCAAGTACATAGGTACTTTTACATGGTGGTCTTAATTTTTTTTTTTTTAAATAATGCGAAGGGTACGGAAGCAACTATACTTGCCTTATCCTACTCTCCAGCTAGATGTTGTCCACAAGCAAACCAAGAGACACATTATTTCTATTGGATATAGTGTCAGACTCCAAACGAGGCGCATATGCATTTTTTTATCTTTTGCATATTTCAAATGTATATGAAGATGGAAGTCTACCCTTTCCTAAGTTATCATGAGAAAGGAGGTGGTTGGGCAGGGTGGGATGATGTCTTAAATGCATTTTTTTAGCTTTATATATCCTGTAGAAGCAAATAGATTTGCCACAACTAAACAAAAATGGTGAGGCTCATTATATTAATATTTGGATATTTATTCCTGGTGACTGCCCTAGTATTCCCTGTCTTAAAATGTGATTAACATAATTAGGGGGATCAGATGATGATCATTTTATTGAAGAAAAGCAGTAGAGTGAAAACAGGCAGATAGGCAGGAAATTATTAAAACCTCTGCATAATTTTTTTAGATTTATTAAGATTTCTCTTATATTTTCAAATGGTAATTTTATTATGCCAAAACAGAGAATGAAAGCAATATTGATTACGTTTCTGGTGGCTGAGGAGAGTGACTTCCACACATTGATTTCATGCGATTCGTAGAAAGCTACTTATAGGGATAGGAGAGCAAAGATTTGGCAGGTCCTCCCCCACTAAACTATAGCAACTGACTGACGGGATGAGAAGGACCAGTGTGATGTAATGTGTTATTGTTATTAAGAGATTTTCAGTAATACCCTGCATAATATTCACAGTGTTTATTTTTACGTAACTCCGGTCTGAATCCAAAACAACAAAAAGCTTTACTCAGAACAGGGTCATTCTTAGTTCTAACTTTGATATTATCAAGTGAAGTGTTATCATTACTCAAAGCCTCAATAACATGAATACCTTCATAAGGGATACCAGAATCCAGTTCAGAATTCGCCACTGGCAAACGGGTCAGTGCATCAGCCATTACATTGTCTTTTCCTGTTTTAAATCTGAAATCATAATTATATTGTGACAACACAAGGGCCCAGCGCTGCACTCTGCTGTTGCCATTTAACGAAATCTGTATCTTCTACCAAACAATCCAGGCAAGAGTTTGTGATCATCTGTGATCACATAAACCAAAACAAGAGCTTCTATGTCTAGTTGGGAGTAGTTTACCTCTGCAGCAGTAAGCTTCTTGCTAGCAAAATATACTGCTTTTGTAATACCATTCAACTCTTGCATTAATACACAACCAACCCCACAGGAGAAGCATCCGTTTCCACAACAACATGATAATTTCCATCAAAATTAAATAGCAAGTTAGACTTGGATAAGTCTGCTTTGACTTTACTGAAAGCATTGGCTTCTACTATAGACCATTTAAATTTAAGACCTTTCTTTAATAAATCATATAAGGGAGTCTTTAAACAAGAAAAATTATAACAAATCCACTGTAATAGGTTATCATCCCTAAGAAGGACTGTATATCACTGACAGACCTTGGAGGTGGTGCATCTAAAGTAGCAGCAAGCTTATTGGATGAAGGTTTAAGTCCCTCACCGGAAATAACATAACCCAAATACTCAATAGCACTAGCAATTAAAATTGTCTATTTTTTTAATATTTAGAGCCATGTTATCCTTCCTAAAGTCCTTCAAAACTCCGTTTAGTCTCCTATCATGTTCTTCTTGTGGCTCGCCTCCAATTACAATATTAGTAAGAAATGCCACAACACTATTAATGTCTAACAATACTTGGGATATAAAACGTTGAAAAATGGCAGGTGATAATGCAAGGCCAAAAAGGAGTCTTTTATCATTAAAAAGTTCCTTATGGGTATTATTACAAGAAACTTCTGGCTATCATTTTCAACTGGAACTTGTAAGTATGCATTCTTAAGATCAAGTTTAGAAACGATATTACTCTTGCCAGCAATGGCTATAATTTCATCTACTTTTGCTAGTGGGTATTTTTCACATGATCCATGTTAATTTAGTCATTTAAAATCACCATAAATTCTTATGTATTTTTTATCAGCCTTCAAAATAGGAACAGCAGGCGCTGCCCAGTCACTAATACTATTTGGTTCAATAATACCCTCATCAGCAAGCTGATCTAAACCTTCTTCCACTTGCATTCTCAAGTGAAATGTCACAGTTCTTGCTTTCTGAAAGTTAGATACTGCACCACTTTTAAGATGAAATTTAGCTACTATGCTTGAAACGGGCAATTTCAGATGAGCTGCATAATTCTCATATTGCCCTTAAACGTCCATTACATTGTTAAAAATATTACATCCAGTCTCTACAACTTCAGTTAAAGCAATGCCAATCTTAGACATTAGATCTCTACCACACAATTAGGGATTAATTTCTTCAGCTACATGAAAACCCTGTCTGTTGCAAAACTTATTGTATTTAACACTTCTATACACTTTTCCAATAATTGGAACATATTCATTATTATATTCTTTAAAAGTTTTACTACACGGCTGCACAGGTAAGCAAGACTTTGAACCAAGTCACAACCTAAAGTAGAAACTCCGGAAGCACTGTCCACACCAAACAGAATTTCTTTTCCGTTCAAACTTAAACTATACTTTGCTCTTACAAAAGGAGCAGTTTTTACTCTAAATAAAGTAGTTTGATTCTCTGAAGCATCAATTTCTGTCATACTCAGCAGGCGATGATTATCGCCATCCTCTTTAGAGATTTTTTTTTTTTTTTTTCAAACACGGCATTCGTTTGCTTCTTACCTTTCGTCGTCTTTTTGTCAGAGTGGTCTAAACGATCTCTCGGCTGACCCAGGGACTATGAGAATTTTTAGAACGCCTTTTAAGTTCCTTTTTAAACTGACAAAATTGTTTCAGATGCCCTATCCAGTTGCATATTGAAGAGGATAAGTGAGAAAATCAACAGTCATAAATACAATGTGGGTAACTATAACGTCGGCAACTAAATTACTTGTCAGTAAAGATTTCAATTGTAAACCACTACAAAAAGCCATTTCTAAATCTGAAATACACTCAAGAGTGACATTGATTGTTATCACTTGCAAATATAAGTTCTCAGCTTCCAAGTTCAGTAAATAAACTCTTCTGTCAATGGCAAAAAAAAACTTACCCTGGCATTAAACTGATTAACGAAGTTACAATCTCTTGCAAGCGATTTCTGGTCAGCATAAAAACAGCACAGACTTTCATCAGGCTTTTTGTCCGTTGTTTAGATTTAATCAAACCTCTGTGATATGTAGGTGAAATTGTATAATTTTCTATTAACAGCTTAACTAAGTCATCAAATAATTTTCCATGTGGCATATCCTTAGCATACAGGATAGCTCGAGTACTATGGGTGTCACTACCTATCTGGATTGTGAAATCCATAGTACTGTGACTCAGCATACTGTTTTTTTTCTTTTTTTCTAAGCTCAGTAATACTATAATGGATAAACTTTGATTGATTCATCGAAAACCACACTTCAAATATAATATTTCTGAGGTCAAAGAAGTCAATTTTCGTCTACTGTAATGATGAAATTTTCTAATAAAACTATAATATAATAATTATTAAACTTAGATTGACTTTGAGTTCCAAAAAGATGGCGTTATTAAGGTACAGACACGGTTACTGGGTACAGCAAGACTTGTTAAATATACAGTATATATAAATCTGAAAACCACCGTAACACAAACCACAATCGGCGATTTTTACCTCTTTGGCACCATCATATAATGTGTTATTGTTATTGTTATTATTTATACAAAATAATCTAATATATATACTGTATTATATAATACCCGCATACAATTCGCAGTGTTTATTTTTACTTTAACTCTGGTCTGAAACCAAAACAACACAATGCCAAAACAATAATAAAGAACGTAAAAAGTATAAATACTTAACACAACAGAATCATACACATTATATTGAAAACCAAAGCTGTTAAAAAAAAATCCCACTTGTCATATGTCGATGTAAAACAAATTATAATACTAACTAATCATAAATAGAAAGTTTTTAGCAATAAATCTAATATTTTACATCTAGGGTATGTTGAATCTCTTCTTCTTTGTCCACTTACTACAATATGATCAGCCTTTATTTTCAACTTGGTTTCGCTATATAAGTAATAGGTCCTTTTCATGACAGCTTATTTAATACATTATGTATATTCTTTCCTTTTAATTGATAGGTGGAGATATCCTCGGTACCAGGACCTTTTGGTGAAGGACTTCTGGTCTCTTCAGTTGAGGGTCGTGCCATGATAAGCGCCACTGATAATGCTAATCCGATATTTAGGGATGTCCTCACCTCGGTATTCAACAATTCATTACTACTTGACATCACTTTAACGACCCATAACACTCATGTCTTCTATTTTGTGAAGGTGAGTTTTATTTGTAAAAATGAGCGCTACACAAAGCACTCCTGTCTTATATTTGTAAATTCGAATTTGCACTTAATACTCTCATCTTATACAGTAATTAGAAAAGGTGAGTTTTGTAAAGGTGAGTTGTACCCATAATTCTAATGTATTTTGCAAGGGTGAGTTTTACCCATAATCCTCGTGTCTTCTGCTTTGTAAAGGTAATTTTTACCCTTAATTGTCATGTCTTGTATTTCTAAAAGGTAAATTCTACTCATAAGATTAAATATGTATGTCTTTTACTTTGTAAGGGTGAGTTCTAGTCATATTCCTCATTTCTTCTATTTTGTAAAGGTGAATTCTAATCATAATGGTCATGTCTTTTATTTAGCAGAGGTGAATTCTACCCTTACAGTGTATTACTCGTATGTATTACTTCGATTTTCTAAGGGTTAAGTCTGATTCAAATCCTCACGTTTTTTTTTATTAAAGTAATGTGGGTTCTATCTATAATTTATAATAGTTTACGATTCTCAAAGGTGGATTCTCTCCTTACTAATGTCATCTGAATATGTAAATATTAATATTTTTATATTTATTTCTTCAGTTGCAAATATTAATACTATAGTGTATTGCTAAGTATTGCATTCTGAATATCAAAAGAATTGGATTTGCTGAATATCATATATGTTGAACAGCAATATATATATATATATATATATATATATATATATATATATATATATATATATATATATATATATATATATATATATATATATATATATATATATATATATATATATATATAATATATATATATATATATATATATATATATATATATATATATATATATATATATATATATATATATATATATATATATATATATATATATTTGAAAGTAATTGGTAACATATACTATCTTAGTTACTTAGCAGCTTTCATCCATATGGAAAATATCATTTGTTTTCAATGAGGATGGAAAACAAGTTTCTTTTGTATCACTGCAAACTACACATACTATTAGTATTGTCTCTCATATCTTTTGGAGCATTCATCCCAGTAAAATTTTTCTCAACCTTTCTGAGGTACTTTCTTCCTGTATTTTTTTTAATTATCTAATCATCAGGACTGTTATTTAGTTATGGAAGTCTCTTCTTTTAATATTCAATAATTTATAATATTTAAACTGTTATTTAGGTATGGAAGGCTTTTCTTTTGATATTTAATCATTTATAATTATTTAAGTTGAAATTGTCATTCTCGC
Organism: Halocaridina rubra; assembly: GCA_037179515.1. Taxonomy (NCBI): domain Eukaryota; kingdom Metazoa; phylum Arthropoda; class Malacostraca; order Decapoda; family Atyidae; genus Halocaridina; species Halocaridina rubra. The sequence continues at coordinate 87,789 of JAXCGZ010022799.1, read as the reverse complement.
TTCATGTTACATTATTCTTTTGTGCCTTATGTTTATAAAATTATTGTAAACTTTAGCTACAATAAAAATAGAGTTAATATTGATGCTTTTCAGTATTTATTTAAATTATTTTTATCTTCTTAATTATATTTCAAGCAATGTTCTGTTTATATCTTCCTTTTGTCCCCCAGGAAAACTATTGGAAAGCGTCTGAAGATATGACTCAACTGAACCGTCTGGGTGGAGAAGTTAATATCACGATTCATGAACCATCATCATCTGCTCCTTTAACTCCAGATGATGAGAAAAATGATAAATTTGTTGATGTGAAATTGCACAGCGTGTCTGCTATTGTACATATACGGTATGGAACTACTATAGCACAAGAGAAAAAGCGATTACTGAAACATGCAAAGAAGGTATGTGACATATATATTACTTTTGACTATCTCATTTATATTTTGTAAATAAATTTGTTCTAAATATTTTTTTCTATTTAAGGGGTCCAAGAGCTACATAAAACAAGTTTTTTTTATTTTGTAAATATCAATATTATAACACAATTGAAAACTTTTCATGTCATATAAGGGTAGAGAGACTGTATGCTCTTTTTGTAAAAGTACGTATTGCTATTTTCACATTTAGGGAATATGTATTCTTGTAGTATTATTACGTATGTAATGTGTTGTCTCCAATGTGAACATAGGTTGCCATTCGTCGAGCATGGTCAGAAGAACGAGATCGTGTTTCAGGAGGCCTTCCAGGAACTGTCGAGTGGTCTTCAAGTGAGACAGAAGAGTTGCTCTCACGAGGTTCAGTTGGCAGCTATACAGCCAGATATCTTCATCCTCCAGAGATTTACCCAGCTTTGCTAGATGATCCTACCAATGTTCGATTTTTCAAAGATGCAAAAAGAACCAGAAGGAACTCAAAGACGAGGCGATCTCACAGATGTCGAAAGTGGTGGAAAGGCCTATGCTGACTCAAATGGCCCTTTCCCTCTTACATTACATTTATCAAAGGCTAGAAAATAGTAGAGGGAAATTTCTTTGTACAATAATTGCAGTTTTTATCCTGCTTATTTTTGTTGCAGGTAGGAGGATAATACGAACAAAATGCCAAAGCTACTCATTAAAACTTGTCAGTATCTTTTAATATATCCATCAAATGGTAAAAAGCGTAATTGGTATGGCTGTATTTCCATTGCCACTCCACGTTCAGTGACCAAAATGCAATCACTAGAGCTGTGTTTACATTCTCAAGAATACTTCTCTATATATTTTTGAGCAACATTCAGTGGAAAGCTTAGTATTGAAAGTGCTTTCCGATAAAAACCTTATATTCTTCAATAGCTTGTACAGTGAAGCAGGACTGTAAAGGAATACTTTGTGAATGGAAATGTAAATAATTCAAACTCCAAGAAATTCCGCAAGATAAAGGAATATGTATAGCTCTAAATGACACGAATTATCTATGTGATGCATGCTGAATACGTCTACATATACAAGTGTTTAAGCATAAAATGCTTTTGACTAACTCATATTTTTCTTTGAAATATCATGCAGATGTATGTGACTGAGACTAAAATTGTCAGTGTCAGATACGTGTTAATTATGCGTTTCTTTTTTTTGTAATGATACGTACTCTATCACCATTAAGTTATAGTGTTTTACTTTGAATAAATATATATGCATATATATACATGATATATGACTCAGTTGAATATTCATAATTAATATACATCATTTTATAATTTGTATGAAATCCTCTAGATTATTTGTGTTCTTCCATGTATTACATAACGCTGTATAATTTTGCTTTTTTGGGCCACAGTTAAAGTTAATAACTATTTATTATTGGAAATTTACATTACAATGAAGGAACTAATTGTATAAGATTGCTACATACGTCAAAAGCTCTTTTGAGAAAACAAAATTATTGTCTGATCTTCCTGTAGTTACACAGTACACATGCTCTGTGTCTTTTTTTAATTATGAAAAAGAAACTTAGTTTCCATAAAATTTTGCGGGATCCACATGATGAGGCCCTATGTGGCAAACCACTGTTTTATGTTAATAAATAACATTGGTGGTGAGGGAAAAATGTGTCCACCTTGTATGACATGTACATCATAGGAAGCTTAATATTTCTCTTTTCTTTTCTCATGACATAAAATAGAATAGGCGAGGATGGGTAGTGTATGATGAAAACCTGCTAATTTGACTCTCTTGTTTCTCATATAATTACCCTGTTAGTTTCAGCAAGATGTAGCTGTATCAACTATGTCCTTTGGGGAGCTTTTTCTGTGAATACTATCTCATTGGTATACCTTTGAGGATTAAGAGAAGTAGGTAAACACAAGCAAACCTCTATTGCCACTTCTGAAACTTATGTGTAATGTACTTTAGAGGACAAGATGACCTTACATGACACCCCTTTTGATGTAAATTGATTCAAATTCTGTGCCAAGACATAGAAAATATATTAGACCCCGTACAGTCCTTGGAAAATCCAGAATATTGTAAACGTAAGTTTTACATTATATATTTAGGAATCTGTTAACTATCTAAGAGGAGATTTGGGAAAATACAAGAGCTTCTGTAAGAAGCTAGTTTGAGGTAATTTTCATATATTTTATTTAAGCAATTTATTTTACCATATGGTGAATTGTACAAATTTTTAATAATTTCCTAAAGAATATGTTGATTAAAATAATCTTGTAAAAAAAAGATTGTGAATCACGAGTACTTGGCACAAGGTGCTATTACGTTTACGCATTTTTATGCCAGTATTTAGTCTTTTTTTTTTTGTAAATAATTGTGTAAATTAACATTTTCTCTCCTGTTTCATTTCTTTCCCTTGTCCCTCCCTTAAAGTTTCAGTTCCATGGAATAGGTAAAAGTGAAAGACATGTGTTGGCTATTTATGAGCGTATGAAAAAAAAATTCTTAAAAGCAATTACCCCTGTATGATATGTGGTAACTGTGCCTCCTTGTATCATTCATGAGATGACAATGAGGCTTTCTACAAACAGAGTAGGCCATAGCAATTCCTTCCTTTCCAAGGAATAAAAATTTTAAAGTGTGTGTGTTTTTTTTTTTAAAGAAATTATAATTATGTAGAATTATGACTTTCCATTTTATTCCATTAACGATGTAATATTTTTCTTTACTGATTGAGTTGAAAAAATCTAACTTGAAAATTAATCATTTCTGCGTGTAGGATTTATTCATATGAATGTATTTGCTTATCTACTGCCCTGTGGAGGAGTTCTGCCATTTAAGGATTAATTAGACAGTTGGACTTTAGCGATTTTAAGTTTCATGAAATGAAACTATTGTATTGTGAAGCGATCTTTGTTTTCTTGTATGTTTTGTTAAAGAAGAAGTATACAGAGTTGTAAGGCAGTTGGATTTGTAGTTATTATTAGCATATGTATGGTATGTGAGGAATGTTTAAGTGTTGGTCTTTTAGCATGTTTGCATTGATTTTTTTACTCCCAGTGAATTATTATGATAGGGTTACTACAACAAGGTAAAATTAAATTGATTTATATAAATATATATCCTAGAAATGTTATCAATGTATTTTAAAATGTAAGAATGTTGTGAATGATCCATGTTCACCGAGTTACCACACATTCACTTCACTATTGCCAGTTTGCCTTGTCTCTCACTTATGGACATACCTTTGTCTGCCTTTTATAGACCTATATGATTACCAGTTCTCTCTCTCTCTCTCTCTCTCTCTCTCTCTCTCTCTCTCTCTCTCTCTCTCTCTCTCTCTCTCTCTCTCTCTCTCTCTCTCTCTCGTACACACACATATATTAAAAAGAATGTAGATGAGATCTGCTACTTCCTCACTCTACTCCATCTTGCAATTATATATTGTGTTATTTTGAAATAATGTGGACAAGTTTTCACATGTTCTGTGCAAGTTGGAAAAGTTCAGACATTTTCCTTTTATATATACCCGTTTTGTTTTTTCCATAAAAAATATTGTAATGGCAGAATCAGGAAGGAGCAGACATCGCAAAAACAGGAAATATATATATTTCCCTCCTTCTTACACAGTGCTAATATTAATAATATTTTTTTCTTATTTTGTAAATTGCCAAAGACTGCAGCTTTTTATCTGTGTTGTACACAGACTCTTAATGATCTATCTTTCTCGCAGAGCTAATTAAACCGTTTATTGGTTTATTTAATGTTGTATTATATGTGATTTCTGTAAATATAAAATACAGACCTAATGAGTAATGGCTTTATATAAGGGATGTACATATTGTGTAACCACTCACTGTACATGTAAATATTCCTAGACCAGATATGCTGTGTGTCCAGCATATTTACCTAGAATTAAGTTTTTTTTTTTTTTTTTGGCTGAGAGGCTCTAGATCTAATCCCAAAGAGACCGTAAATATGCTTATTAGTCATGTTGAGTTTCATTTGCATAGTTGTAACGGAAAAAAAAGAGTTTATGTAGTCACTTAGCTATGGACAAATTGATGTTTTAGAGTTATGATTTCACCTCTTCTTCCTAAATTCTATCTTTGATATAGATTTTCCTCCTAAGCTTCCATTTTCCTAGTCCTTCTCTTTCCTCTCTAGCTCACACAAGCATCATGAATACTAGTGATAGTTTACTTTTCATTCCTTTAGTGATTTACTATGATTGTTATATTATCAACATTATTGCTCAGTTTTTTTTTACTTAAATTGCTTATTTATGTGTATGACTTACGCTTTTTTTATTATTCTAAATATACATTATCTTAGTTGTATTGACTATTTTAATAGGTATTCAAATTATATCAATTACATTAGTATCCCACAGATTATTATTTTCTTTTCTTAAATCTTTTACTTTCCTATTTCAGAATTTACATTTTCTTTTGTGTAGCAACAATTCTGATTCCACATTACATCAATCTCTGAAATATTCCCTATGTTAGTATATAATTATTTTTCTCATTTCATTTATTTTCCCTTCTTCCGAAACCTTGCCCCCCCCCCATTCTGTGTACTCTTCTTCTGTTTTCCTGTATCTTTGGAGTATCTTCGCAGTAACTTTTGTAACTGCGAGCAGCGAGTTATTTATTCTCTCTTCTATAGCTCAAGCATGCACTTAGTGTCTCCTGAGAAAAAAAAATAAATCCTTTGTCTAATCAAAGACTATCTTACAAAATAATATCTAAAACTTACCTCTCTGCTTTAATTATTTATGTCAGTCGACATGGAGATGTGAGCAAGAGCAAGCTCTAGAGATCAAAAAAGGGACCTTCTGTTGTATTTTATCAAAAAGTAATTGTGAAAAGTGAAAAAAATTAAACAAAGTCCAAATTTATTTAAATGAATGTAAAAAGTTGAGGTCCCCGTAGACGATGAAATATCTTTTTCAGTGTAATCCAATTTTTTTTGTTTTCGTTTTTGCTCTTACATGTATCTCCTGTCGATCCATAGATATGTATGATCAATGGTCTTGGCTGTTTATAAACGAAAGTGTTTCTATCAAATAAAATAAATAATTTTGTATGAATTGACTGTCTTTTTTCTATATTTTTCCTTGCCTGTTGCGGTTTTTTTTTTTTATTGCACTTAGTAGATAGAGTACAGGTCTGTTTTTACTTATATTTTGCATCGAAACATAGTCATATATATATATATATATATATATATATATATATATATATATATATATATATATATATATATATATATATATATATATATATATATATATATATATATATATATATATATATATATATATATATATATATCCAATTAAGAACATTACATATGTGAAAACATGAATCATTTTTTACCCCGACCGGGACTCGAACCTAGGACTTATGATTACTAAGTCAAGGCGCTACCACTACACCACAGAAGGTTAAAAGGAATCCAACCTTATAGCTTATATTTGCTATACTTAGGAATGAACGCATCCTGACTGAATGCCACTATGTTCATATTACAGATTCCCCAACCTCACTCGTGGCTTCATTTTAGCATTTAATTCAATTCCCAATCTCATTCGGGCCATGAAATAACCAATTAAGCACATTACATATGTGAAAACATGAATTATTTTTTACCCCGACCGGGACTCGAACCTAGGACTTATGATTACTAAGTAAAGGCGCTACCACTACACCACAGAAGGTTAAAAGGAATCCAACCTTATAGCTTATATCTGCTATACTTAGGAATGAACGCATTCTGACTGAATGCCACTATGTTCATATTACAGATTCCCCAACCTCACTCGTGGTTTCATTTTAGCATTTAATCATAAGTCCTAGGTTCGAGTCCCGGTCGGGGTAAAAAATGATTCATGTTTTCACATATGTAATGTGCTTAATTGGTTATGTCATGGCCCGAATGAGATTGGGAATTGAATTAAATGCTAAAATGAAGCCACGAGTGAGGTTGGGGAATCTGTAATATGAACATAGTGGCATTCAGTCAGAATGCGTTCATTCCTAAGTATAGCAGATATAAACTATAAGGTTGGATTCCTTTTAACCTTCTGTGGTGTTGTGGTAGCGCCTTGACTTAGTAATCATAAGTCCTAGGTTCGAGTCCCGGTCGGGGTAAAAAATGATTCATGTTTTCACATATGTAATGTGCTTAATTGGTTATTTCATGGCCCGAATGAGATTGGGAATTGAATTAAATGCTAAAATGAAGCCACGAGTGAGGTTGGGGAATCTGTAATATGAACATAGTGGCATTCAGTCAGAATGCGTTCATTCCTAAGTATAGCAGATATAAGCTATAAGGTTGGATTCCTTTTAACCTTCTGTGGTGTAGTGGTAGCGCCTTGACTTAGTAATCATAAGTCCTAGGTTCGAGTCCCGGTCGGGGTAAAAAATGATTCATGTTTTCACATATGTAATGTGCTTAATTGGTTATTTCATGGCCCGAATGAGATTGGGAATTGAATTAAATGCTAAAATGAAGCCACGAGTGGGGTTGGGGAATCTGTAATATGAACATAGTGGCATTCAGTCAGAATGCGTTCATTCCTAAGTATAGCAGATATAAGCTATAAGATTGGATTCCTTTTAACCTTCTGTGGTGTAGTGGTAGCGCCTTGACTTAGTAATCATAAGTCCTAGGTTCGAGTCCCGGTCGGGGTAAAAAAATGATTCATATATATATATATATATATATATATATATATATATATATATATATATATATATATATATATATATATATATATATATATATTATCTGTTAAAAAAAAGTCGAGTGTTGTGAATCGGAGCTACTTATAAAAAAACATACATACATACATATACCTTGGCTGTTTCCCCCTTTAATTGGGGGGTAGCCGACATCAAGAAAGGAAAACAAATAGGGGGATTACTTTGCTCTATGGGCAATGACGAGGGAGCTAGCGACCGTTCAGATGGCACTGCTGGAGTGCCGCAGCCCATCCTTCCGGCTCTTCCACAACCTGTGTCGCTTCACAACTGCCAGCTCCTCCTACTGCCCCTACCACAGGGCTATCTCTGTAAGATGCAGCCCCGTGGTAACAGCAGATGTCCATCAGAACCGCGTTATAATCGCTCGCCACTCATTCCTACACTTTCATTTAAATGAAAAATAAATTGCCAGCTATGGAATGCGACTGAAGCATAGACGTAGCCCTGACGACACGTAGTGTCGCCACTTGATAGATTATTTGCTGCGGCCTCAGCTTAGTTCAGTAAACTCAATTACTTCAGTAACTTCATTTCAGTAAAGGGCTGGTTGTCTTGGAAGTTGTGAGGGAAAGACTATAGTTTAAAATGTTTACATGCATAATATGTTTCCTAATTCAAGTTGCGGAACTTATGCAGTTGTCAGATTTATTTAAAGATGAAAATTTTCGCTTAAATATCAACATGATAGTCAGAGTTTGCGTGATCCTCCTGCGGTTGTAACGAAAATTTTGGACTTATTCGGACAACGAAAAACCCACTCGAAACACCAACGGCAGATAACAACAACAGACGAAGAGAAACGTAAGGTAGTATTTATTTTGTTCATTATTATTATTATTATTATTATTATTATTATTATTATTATTATTATTATTATTATTATTATTATTATTATTATTATTGTTATCATTATTATTATTATCATTATTATTATTATCATTATATTAATGTCTATTATTTCCTTACCGCAAAAAGAACTGGAAATACAAAATAATTAAAAACGTTTTAAGACAACAATAGTAATGATATTTACCAAGTCGTCTTTTAACTAGGGGCAAAAATAACCCAGCCTAACCTGTTATAACGAATTTTCGTAAGGGGTGTGAAAGTATGCTATTCATTATTATTATTATTACTATTATTATTATTATTATTATTATTATTATTATTATTATTATTATTATTATTATTATTATTATTATTATTATTATTATTATTATTATTATTTATTTATTTATTTATTTACATATTTATTTTCCTAATTTCTGTGTCCGTTCGTGAATTTTTGAATTAGGTTGTGCTGAATAACGGATTTTTTTTTACGATTTATGTTACCTATTAGTCCCTATTTGGGGCTGTACATGGATTAAAGCTGCAGAATTAAGGCTGGATGCCCTTCCTATTGCCCCACTGTGAGCTCAAACGTATGTCCGTCACTTCCCAAGACATGTATTCTACCACTACACTTGGGTGATCCCCATTTTGAATTAACGGAGTAATTCGTGTCATATATTATGCATATTCAGAGGTTTCATAGCAAGAATATTGGTAAAAGTCAGGTTAGATGGTTTAAAAAGTAGTCCTGTTGTTTGGCAATGATAAATTTGAAAATTTCGTGAAAAAATGTGCTTTGAAGGCGATAAAATTGTGGCCTCTTAAACTAGCTTTATGCATACGTAAGATTAAATAAGCTTTGGGGATACTGTATTATAATTATATATTCTCTTTATATAGTCATAGAAATAAATTTGGCCTCTCTCTAGAACCTCAAGGCAAGGGGAAGGGGCTTGAGAGTATTTCAAAGAAGATTTTTTTTCATTTTGGGGAAGTTGCACACTTTTAAGAGGCACGTTTCTCTTTCTAAGCTAAGATGGACAGACGATCATATGTCTAATTCTTATTCCTTTATGTACGTGGAGGAGACTAGGTTGCCTATTCGCTTTGGAAGGAACTTTTCAATGCATAGTACTTTACTGTATGTAGCTTCTAAGGGGGAGGTGCCAATCTTTAACTTTTGTTGTTTGGCCTTTTATGTGTCACTACTAATATCCCATTGTGGGACGGACACAGACAGGATGGAGCTGAGAAATTAAGGCTGTATGACCTTCCAAACGCCTCACGGAGAGCTCTATTACAGGTCTGTCAGCACCCGAGTCGAGTGGTCTAACTTCTGCGCAACTTGCGGTCAGTGCATAATTATTGGAGATTATAGGTAGACTGTATTTAAAAAACAAATTGAAAACCAAAATGACTATATGTATAATTATAGCTCAGTACGAAATTAATAGAAAACAAAGTTACGGTTAAAAACTACGGATATCAGTAATTAATTATACGTTAGTTGCACTTGTCATACGGAATTAGGTTCAGGAGGGTTTGGTTATAAAATGATTTTTTTCCTCTCACTTCATTATTATATTCATAAACGATGTGATAGTATAATATTACCCTAATTTTTCCTAAAACTTTTTTTACTGTTGTGCATAAAGTTTAAAAAAAATAGGGTTTTCATTGGGACGTAAATTCTGCAGTGATATTTCGAATTGACAACTGTCAGGGACAGCGTGCATATAGCTTTTGGCTTGGCCTTTGTATGGATTCGAACAAATAACGTATATTCTCTCTCTCTCTCTCTCTCTCTCTCTCTCTCTCTCTCTCTCTCTCTCTCTCTCTCTCTCTGATCATCTATATTCATATTTATATTATTATATTCTTCATTAGGATTGGCTAGAAAAGGAGGTGGAAACACAATGACGTCATTATATTAACTGGAAGCTAAAGCATGTATATAATTTGCAATGCATTCTAAAACGTCATTTTGTGCCACACAGTGTAATAATAATAATAATAATAATAATGATAATAATAATAATTATAATAATAATAATAATAATAATAATAATAATAATAATAATAATAATAATAATAATAATAATAATAATAATAATAATAATAATAATAATAAAAATAATAATAATAATAACTATTATTATTATTAGTATTATTATTATTATTATTATTATTATTATTATTATTATTATTATTAAAGTGGTAGTATTAGTCGTAGCTCATGCAACTTGACAGTTTGTCCACTTTGTCACGCGATCTCAGCCGTAGCAGCAACCTATTCGAACTAAGATGATGGAATTGTTCCTACATCTTTAAAAAAAAAAAAAAAAAAAAAAAGTACATTTGGTTCATAAAGGAGAAGGAGGCTAACAATCACTCCATCGTTTATTTTTTTTTTCTAGTCACTACAAAGCTTGTAGAAAAGACGATGACAAAAGGCTTGTGATGAACTGCTGCTATCCTGTTTCCTTTGATAAAATTGCGGCCACTGGTAACCTGTAGTGTGACGTCATATTTGATTACGATCATTATTATAAATAATAATAATAATAATAATAATAATAATAATAATAATAATGATAATAATAATAATAATAATAATAATAATAATAATAATAATAATAATAATAATAATAATAATAATAATAATAATAATAATAATAATAGTTATTATTATTATTATTATTATTATTATTATTATTATTAATATTTACTAATTATTATTATAGCCTGCTGGCTAGTACAGTGGTAACGCGCTGGCTTCGCATTCACGAGGTCGAAAGATCGGTTCCCGTCCAAGACCGAGAGTTTAAGCTGTTTACTGGCAGGAACTGCTGTGATTGGACACCACAGTGGGGGGTTGAGGCTTGCCCTGGCTGACGAATACCCATTGTATTGAAAATGGAAATAGTTTTGTTTTTTTTTTTCTTGTGACTCAACTTCACTAGGCTCTGTTCAGGGAGAGCATCCTAGCCAAGATACAAGACACACCGCTTCCTGAATACAGATACCCACTCCCATGGAATGACCAACCACTCGACATAAAGATCGAGCTCCCTGACCACCCCAAAAGCTTGGTAAACCCGCTTTGTCCTTAAAAACATATATAAGGACAAAATTCAGAGCTGGAGCAGGCCAAACTCTCAAGTCTACTACACTGACGGTTCAGTAAATCAAGAAACTGGAGCCTCAGCCGCCGCCTTCACCATTGAAAACCACGTCCTATCCTGGAGACTGTCAAACTCCTGCTCATCGCTCCAGACTGAGCTTGTTGCCATAGCCAACGCCCTCGACTTCTTCATCCAGCAAGGTGCTGACCATGCCCTAATTCTCTCTGACTCCAAAGGCGCCTTACAGGCCATCAAGAAGCCACACCTCAGAGACAATGTATGCATCATCACCACCATCCTCAGCCACTACCACAGGACAACCAGCCTTGGAAAAGCCATCACTCTTGCCTGGATTCCCAGCCACGTCGGCATCAAGGGAAATGAGGAAGCCGATCAAGCCGCCAAACAAGCCACTCTCAGAGCAGAAATCCAGATATCTCTGTCTCCTGGGATGCAACAGATAAAAAATAAAGCCACCAAGTCACTCCTTAACACCTTAATAACTAAACACAACCTGTGCACAGACAATGGCTCCCCCTTCTCTTGGTGGTACAAAGCCACCACTGATCTTCGGGGTATCACCATGCCTAAGAGCCTTCTACGAAGCACTGAGCTCAATGTGTACCGTCTGAGACTCGGGTACAAGTGCACCTGGCAAATAGTGGAGGATATCATCAGAGAATGCACCTTTTGCCAGGTAGCCTCACCACATCCACTGCTACATTACATCCTGGAATGTGATTCTTTTTCAGAAATACGACGAAAAACTGGTGCCCCCGCAACATCTAGCGAAGACCCAAATGCCCTTCATGTTGCTAGCTCCATCATCAGACTAGCAACAAATAACCACATGAACAGTCTACTAAATATTATCAGACAATACCCTCCACCAAGATAACCATGCAATAACTCTCTCTCACCCCAGAACAGGAATTCATTTAAATTGTTTGATGTAAACTAATAATTCACAACTGAATACTTATGCTCTCCGTTATCTTTACAGTTTTGCACAATCTCACCTGCGGGCCAATTAGGAAAGTCCGATCACCAACAATAACAAGATTTCACCCCACCTCCTCACCTACAGGAAAGCCCATTCGCCCGCAAGAGCGAATACCACGTACACTCCAAAAAATCTCACCCCACCTGCGGGCCACAAGTGGAAGGTCCGCTCACCCTCAAGGGTGAACATCCAAGAACAACAAGGCTCTGTAATATGGCAAGGTTAGTCATTGGAAGCATCACAGAAAACGATGTTGTTCCATATATTAAAAGAAAACGTATATTTTGTTCTTTCTCCCTAAGTAACAAGTGAGAGCATGGCGCACTTAGTATTATTATTTCTGCTCCAACTAAAATAATATGTACCAGTCCCTAAATAGGTACCTGATGCGAATTTTAGGTGCTTATTCTGGAAATGAGGCAAAAGGAAGATTAATCTGCCCTAACCAAGGTTAAGGAACTCTACCTTTTACCTCAATCACAGATTAAGTCATTGGACATGACATCAGGTGCCCACTCTGGGATTGATCTAATTATTTTTAAGCAGTACCTGCCTAATTGTGCTTACAAGAAAGAGCCCAAACTCGTAACTTCCCATCTCTTGGTAGGTTCCATTTTTTACTTAGTGAT
>JAXCGZ010022799.1:10000-70000 GCA_037179515.1 Halocaridina rubra | reverse complement strand
TAAGAACTAAATTAAAATGAACGGTTAGCATGTAAAATATCTTGAACTCCAAGCATTAATATTGGAACCGTATGAGTATCACAAATTCATTCAAAAATTGGATTAGTAAAAATTACTGATCAAAAACCAAAGACACTGGAATTCTGCATCAGAAAAATAAAGTAGTTCGCAAGAGTATGAGTCACGTGTATAAAAACAGGAAATTGCTACTGTGAATATTAATAGTATATACATAGAAAAAAAAAATTCTGTCTACAGGAGAGCTGTAAATGGCACAATAATATACAGCACTCGGTACTCACCATATATCTCATCTTGTATGAACTTGTATTTACGGAGAATTGAAACCGATTTGCTGATTGATAGATCATACCTCGCATATATACCTTATATAGTGTCTGGGGGCTTATGGAGAGGGGGTTGTGGGTACCAGTGAAGAAGGGGGCAGGGGTGGAAGAGGAATCAAGAAGACTATAATGGGCAGGGGTTAAAAAAGGTGGGGAGGGAAGGTGAAGAGAATTACGAAGAGTGAGGGAGGGTTAATTATATGTGAATATGGAGGATGTGAGGAGGGATATGACAGGCCTACTGAATGTACTCATTTATTACCTAAATAACATGAGTACTACAGGTAAATATCAGTACTGGTCTAATGTCGTCGCAAAATTCTGCAAGGTGATATTCTTATGTTTCAAAACTATTGTCGTTGCATAATATGATTTGGTTTAACAGAGGATCTTGTACAGAATGCTAGAAGCCAAAATAAACATTTATACCATTTATGTAATTTTGTAATGTCACATTAATCATGGACGAATTTTCACGAAATGAGGTACTAATGTGCTTACGAATATGATATACGTTGGGACTTGAAGTTATCCACTCCATAATAATGAAGTAAATTATGTGATTAAGTAATAGAATTTTAATGGTTATTTCTAGGTAATGGCAAACAAATAAGTGATAAGTTCATGGAGAAAAGCAGTCGTGCTTATTCTTCTTCTTCTTATTATTATTATTATTATTAGTAGTAGTAGTAGTAGTAGTAGTAGTAGTAGTAGTAGTAGTAGTAGTAGCCTTATTCTTATTATTACTATTATTATTATTATTATTATTATTATTATTATTATTATTATTATTATTATTATTATTATTATTATTATTGTTATTATTATTATCATTATTATTATTAATTGTTCTTTATTATTATTTATTATTATTATCCTCTTTCCTCTCCTCCTTGATTCCTTCTCCATATCCTCTTCCCCTTTCTTTTTTACATCTAATAACATATTACATCTTCCTCTTTTTCTTCTTTTTCTCCTCCTCCTCCTCCTCCTCCTCCTCCTCCTCCTCCTCCTCCTCCTCCTCCTCATTCTCCTCATCCTGCTCCTCCTCCTCTTCTTCCTCCTCCTCTTCCTCCTCCTCTTTCTCCTCCTCCTCCTCTTCCTCCTCCTCTTCTTCGTTCTTATTCTTTTTCTTCTACTGCTTCTTACTATTATCACTCTTTGTATCCATCTGTCTATCCCTCTTTCTAACTGTCAAGCTGCCTGTAGAGTTCATCAACTTTACTCTGTCCATATAAGTATTTGCACATCATTACCTATTACAGTAACGGAAAGTTACCAAAGTTTTCGGGCGCAAAGATCACTAGATATTCACAAAGACACCGAATGATCCTTATTATGCATATATTTTTTGCATATACACAAATGAGCAGAATAATAACTATGAATGTAATAACCTTATTTTCACATCCTGTCGTCGTGTGACGTAGTACCCTGTTTGTAAACAAAAATCTGTTTTTTTTTGGGTCAGTGCGTTTTTTTTTTTTTTATGAAGTATTATACAATTTGGGATTATTATTATTATTATTATTCTCCCCTCTACTCCCCTTCTTCTTTGTGGAATGTTTTGAGATTATATGGAATTAATGGTAAATTGTTGCATGCAGTGAAGAGTTTGTATGAGGGCAGTAGAGCTTGTGTTAGGGTAGGGAATGAAGTGAGTGAATGGTTTCCAGTGAGTGTGGGACTGAGACAGGGATGTGTGATGTCACTATGGCTGTTCAATTTGTATATTGATGGAGTTGTAAGAGAGGTGAATGAGCGAGTGCGTGGTCGAGGTTTGAGAATGGTAGATGGGGATGATAACGAGTGGGAACTGAATCAGTTGCTGTTTGCAGATGATACTGTGGTGGTGGCAGATTCAGATGAAAAGCTGTGTCAGTTAGTGTCAGAATTTGGAATGGTGTGTGAGAGAAGGAAGTTGCTAGTGACTGTGGGAAAGAGTAAGGTTATGAGGTGTACAAGAAATGAGGATGGCGCTGGATTGAATGTTATGTTGAATAGAGAGACACTTGAGGAGGTTAATCAGTTTAAGTATTTAGGCTCGGTTACAGCTGCAAATGGTGGAGTGGAAGCAGATGTGTGTCACAGAGTGAATGAAGGATGTAAAGTGTTGGGTGCATTGAAAGGAGTGATAAAGAATAGAGGGTTGGAAATGTATGTTAAGAAAGTTTTGTATGAGAAAGTGGTTGTGCCAACTGTGATGTATGGATCAGAGTTATGGGATATGAAAGTGAATGAGAGACGGAAACTAAATGTGTTTGAGATGAAATTCCTGAGGAGTATGATTGGTGTATCTCGACCGGATAGGGTTAGGAATGAAGTGGTGAGAGCAAGAACGGGTGTGAGGAGAGAAATTGCAGCCAGTGTAGATATGAATGTTCTGAGATGGACTGGCCATGTGGAAAGGATGGATGATGAAAGGCTGCTGAAAAAGGTGATGAATGCGAGAGTTGATGGGAGAAATACTAGAGGGAAGCCTAGGTTTGAATGGATGGATGGAGTAGGAGAGCCCTGAATGATAGGAGGATGGATGTGAGGGACGCAAGCGAGCATGCTAGGAATAGGAATGAGTGGCGAGCGATTGTGACGCAGCTCTGATGGGCATCTGCTGTTACCACGGGGCTGCATCTTACAGAGGTAGCCCTGTGGTAGGGACTGTAGGAGGAGTTGGCAGTTGTGAAGCGACACAGGTTGTGGAAGAGCCGGGAGGATGGGCTGTGGCACTCCAGCAGTGCCATCTGAACGGTCGCTAGCTCCCTCGGCATTGCCCATAGAGCAAAGTAATCCCCCTATTTGTTTTCCTTTCTTGATGTCGGCTACCCCCCAATTAAAGGAGGAAACAACCAAGGTACATAGATAGATAGATTATTATTATTATTATTATTATTATTATTATTATTATTATTATTATTATTATTATTATTATTATTATTATAATTTTATAATTATTATTATTATCATTATTATCATTATCGTTATCATTATTATTATTATTATTTTTTATTATTACTATTATAATCCTGCACACTCACTAATAATCCTTATTATTGCCAACAAAAGTAAAAATTACTTTTTGTTAAGCGTTTTTATACACAATTACCTCCAATTTGCCTTTATTTGAGCATTTTTAAATGTAAGAGTATTTTTTGCTGTCCTTTTTAACTCTATGGTCTTTTCAAGAACTGTACTTCCTTTTTTAGATTTGAAAAGTTATGTCAGAGTTAAATAACACAGAATTGTTACCATGCAGTCTAAATTAGTAGGGAAAAGATCATTAAAGAAAACAACGTAAAAAATATTTAAAGTACTTATTAATTTCGTGACCTAATCTAATCACCATCACAAAGTACAACGCTCATTGTACTTTACTTTGGCATTGTACTTTGAGAAAGTGACCAGATTAGGTCATGAAATTAATAAGTACTTTAAATATTTTTTAAATAATTTCTTTAATGGGCCTTTTTCTGCCATATGTCAGAGTTTTTGACAGGTCCTTATTTTCTGACCTCTTTTTCTGTGCTTATTGTAGAGATATGGTCCCTTGTCTCTACACTTACAAATACCTTACGAATATATTCGGCTTTGATTATGTTTGTTTTTTCTCCAACCTCTTCTATTTCCATGATCATTTAGCCTCCTGAAGTTGGTTATATTTTTGTATTGCTAAGTCGCTCTTTATCAACAACAATTTTCCTTTTAGATAATTTGTAAGGAGCTTATTCATATTATTTTCGTTGCACAATTCATATATGCATTCTCTTTCTCTTTCTCTACTGCGTCTTCTTGAGTATGGCTCTGTTCATAATGTGTCGCCACGCCAATATATCAGCTTCTGGCAAGAATAAGGAGCACACCAAACTGGCATCAATAAGGTATGGAGACCCTATAGACAGTAAAATGTCAATAGAAGACAGGATCTTTATTTATTATCTTTAGTAATTAGCAGTCATGAATACTCTTATGAGAAGAGGTCACTATCTTTCATGTGTTTTTATAGAATGTAGGGCATTTTACATATATATATATATATATATATATATATATATATATATATATATATATATATATATATATATATATATATATATATATATATATATATATATATATATAATTTCATTTACTAGTAATATCATTATTATTGTGTGATCGGTTTTACGTCACGGACTACCATTTTTGCCATGGGTTAAGACTGGGCTTTTTGCTAAGGGTAACGATCACACATGCCAAAACCAAAGTTCTTTTGGTAATGTAAATTATTCTAATTTGTTCATACTCTCTCTCTCTCTCACACACTCACTCACTCATATATATATATATATATATATATATATATATATATATATATATATATATATATATATATATATATATATATATATATATATATATGTAGTCTCCGTGGCAAAATGGTAGCGTCCGCGACTCTGAGGCGGCAGGTCGAGGGTTCGCTCCCCGTCACGGACTGAGGTTAGTAAGCGCATACACTCAGGGTAACGATTACATCTGCCAAAACAAGTTCTTCGCAAGAAGGCAGCCGTCCTAGCCCTTAGTAGAAAAGGGAGTTCGTGAAGTAAAACCGAATCCAATCCATATATATATATATAATATATATATATATATATATATATATATATATATATATATATATATATATATATATATATATATTTCAAGTGTAATTAACCAGGTCAATATATTTAATATAATATTTACACATTATTAGTTATTAATAATTCTTCTTAGAGATAGGTATATGAGTATTAATCAAGTACTGTATTTATTTATTTATTTATTTATTTATTAGAAATGGTCACAAATCCCCCTTGTAAGGAGGTTAGCCGAGTCAAAGCACACATTCACCTAAAGCTATTATGCCTCGAGCACTTCTCTTTATTCCATATGGGATGAAGTAGCACTCATTTCTCCTACCACCTGGTTGGGTCACCTACAGGATATGTAGGGAATGATCTTTTATTTCAGTTTATTAGCAGACTATTTTTTTTATTTTGTGGCACATATTTTGAATTAAAGATAGATATATTATTTCAGATTATAAAGGAGTTCTTTCTGTTTGTTACAGTATGCGGTCTAGCTCAACGGTTTACAAACTTTTTGCGCCCAAGGGCCACTTTTGGTCTTCCTAAATACTAATGGCTCACAGTCCTTCAGAATTGGGCAATGATGATTATGAAATAATTGTAAAGTATATTCAAAACACTTCATTAGTTCTACTTCTTCATTTGTGAAATTAAGAAGTGGCCCCCTGCAATGACTGTAAATAATTACGTGTATTGTAATCAAAATTCAATTGACACTTTTTCATATTATGAAATTAAACACATGCCTTTATTTAAAAGATGTCACTGACCCCCCATGAGAACTGCTCACGGGCCACAGGTTGCAAACCACTGGTGTCACTCTAGCTTATCATCTCAGATTGAATTGCATAGCTTTGAATTTTGATAACTGGTACCTTTATACGATATTTTAAATGGAAATTAGATCTCGTGATGAGAGGAGAGGAAAAGAAGAGATGTGTATTGAGATGGAGTTGGTTAACTGCTAACTCTGTGTTTAAAAAGAATGCACGAAAAGCATGCATAAGTATACATGAAACAGCGTGGATGATGGTAGAGTAGTTGATAAAGTGTTTGTGGACTGTGCAGTGGTCGTCAAGAGAGTAACTGAAAGAATGTTAAATATGAATTGCTGAAGGAATAGAGTGCTGTAATGTCTGATAATTATCTGGTGGAATGAAGATTGAGCGTAATACGAAAGAGGAGATATAAGTGGTACCACGGTTAGTTGTGAATAATGTGGAATGTCTGTCAAAATGGGAATAGAAAGCAGTAGAATGGACGGTTCAGGTTGCTGAACGAGTGTTTCGGAAAGAGAGGAAGAAGCTATGGTGGATCAAGAGTTTATGGTAAGACAAGTGCGTGAGAAGTACCTTCAAAAAGATGAAGATAAGTTTGAGGTTTTCAATAACCTGGAAATGCGTGTGACATACTTGACTGAGAAGCGTTGTGGAGAAAGTGCAACATAGTCTTTTTGACTTTAGATAAGATCTCAGAGGGTTTACGGCGAGAAACTTGAGATGTGGGAGGGATTTCCATCTTTAATTAATCCTAAATATTGTCAATTACAGTTTTAGATGAATTTTTATCTAAATAAGAAAAAGGATTAGATAAGATTAAAAATTACGATATGAAAAGTGGGAAGGGGGTTGGTTTTTCTTATAATCTCAATAATCATATTGAAATTATTAACTTGCATTAATTTAGTTTCTTTTCGTGTATGATAATTACCGCGCTAATTTCAAATTAACTTGAAATAATAACATAGCATTTAAAGGTATGAATAACTGCAGTCGTAACGAAATTGGCAGACAAATATGTAACCCATCAAGCCACGGAAGCGTCTGCATATAATTTTCATTAGTAACCATGCGAATCCGGGCGGATACAGACCTGTTGAAACCTTTTCCGTCTTATTGCTAACACTGCTTGAGATAAATCCTAAAATTCTGTTTGCTTTATTTCTGACCGCAGCACATTGCTCTCTTGGCTTAAGATTACTACTCACAAGAACACCTAAATCCCTCTATATGTATGTATGATGTATTGATGTATGTAAGAACATAAGAATAGGGGACACTGCAACATGCCTACTGACACACGAGGCAGCTCCATTTTTTAATGGTATGTTCATCATATCTAAGCTATTCTATTCTACTTATTTATTTTATTTTTCTTTATATGATTCTTCTAATAATCACTAACCTATTCATACCCACCCTACCTCTGTCATATGTCTATCTAATCTACATTTGAAGGTGTCTAAGGTATTGGCATTTATTATCCTACTAGGAAGCCTGTTCCATGCATCAGTTACTCTATTACCAAACCAATTTTTACCAATTTCCCTTCTGAACCTAAATTTATCAAGCTTAAATCCATTATTACGAGTTCTGGTTTGATCATGAATTTTTAAAACTTTATTAATATCACCCTTGTTAATCCCTTTAAGCCATTTATACACTTCAATCATATCCCCCCTAACTCTTCGCCTCTCTAGAGAATGTAGATTAAGTTTTCTTAATCTGTCCTCATATGGTAGATTTCTGATATTGTGTATCAGCTTGGTCATTCTTCGTTGCACACTCTCCAAGGATTCAATTTCCATCCTATAATAGGGTGACCAGAATTGCACAGTATAATCTAGATGGGGCCTAACTAATGCAAGATACAGCTGCAAAATAACTTTTTCCGTCCTATTGCTAACACTTCTTGAGATAAATCCTAAAATTCTGTTTGATTTATTTCTGACTGCTGTACATTGCTATCTTGGCTTAAGATTACTACTCACAAGAACTCCCAAATCCCTTTCACACTGAGAACTCATGATTTCATGGTTATTTAGCTTATAACTCGTACAGTCTTTTATAGTACCCATTTTAACTACTTTACATTTTTCAACATTAAATTCCATTTGCCACTTATCCGACAATTCAGATAATTTATTTAGATTTTCCTGTAAAACATAAATGTCTTCTTTTCCATTTATAATTCTACCTATTTTAGTGTCATCTGCGAATTTACTTAGGTTACTACTGATATCCGAATCCAGATCATTTAGATATACGATGAATAATAGAGGACCAAGTACCGAGCCTTGTGGTACCCTACTAGTAACCGAGCCCCACTCCGATTTCTCTCCATTTATGCAAAATAAAGAATCTTATAGGTATTAAAAGAGGAATATACAGGAAACTAAAAAGAGGTGAAGAGCATGTGAGGCAGCAATATATACAGTTAAACAGGGAAGTTAAAAAGATAGTTAGAGAGTCGAAAAGAAAATACGAAGTTAGAATACCAGGAGAAGCTAAAGAAAATCCTAAAGGGTTTTATCAACATTATCAAACAAAATTTAAGGAAAAAGTCGGACCAATTGAAGTAGCCAATGGCCATATCACAGATGACGATAAAGTGATGTGTACATGTTTAAATGATTATTTCTTATCTGTATTTACCAATGAAAACTTGGAAAATATTCCGGAAGTAGAATCCATTTACAGAGGCAGTCCCGATAAAATACTTAGTTCAATAAATATTACGAGAGAGGAGGTAATAAAAGAAATAGATAAATTAAAGGCTCATAAATCTCCGGGACCTGATGGAATATATGCTAGAATATTAAAGGAATGCAAGGAAGAGCTTAGTTGTCCACTAACTGCATTATTTAATAATTCAATAAAATTAGGATCGGTACCCATGGAGTGGAAATTGGCAGATGTGGTACCAATATTTAAAAAAGGAGAACGAGTTAAAAATAATAATTATAGGCCGGTAAGTTTAACGTCAACAGTGGGTAAGATTCTAGAATCCATAATTGCAAATAAAATAAGGGCACATCTAGAATTACACAGACTGATAAAACTTTCACAACACGGGTTTCTTAAGAGTTTTTCGTGCCTTACAAACTTACTGTCTTTTTATTCAGAAGTTTACGAGGCAGTAGATTGTGGCAAAGAATATGATACAATATATCTAGATTTTAGCAAAGTTTTTGATAGAGTTCCTCACAAAAGATTAGTTAAAAAGCTGGAAGCTCATGGTATAGGAGGAGCTGTTCTCAGATGGATCAAACAATGGTTAAAAGACAGAAAACAGAGGGTTTGCATAAATGGAGGGAAATCAGAGTGGGGCTCGGTTACTAGCGGGGTACCACAAGGCTCGGTACTGGGTCCCCTATTATTCATCGTATATCTAAATGATCTGGATTCGGATATCAGTAGTAACCTAAGTAAATTCGCAGACGACACTAAAATAGGTAGAACTATAAATGGAAAAGAAGACATTCATGCTTTACAGGAAGATCTAAATAGATTATCTGAATGGTCGGGCAAATGGCAAATGGAATTTAATGTTGAAAAATGTAAAGTAGTTAAAATGGGTACTATAAAAGACAATACTAGTTATAAGCTAAATAACCATGAAATCATGAGTTCTCAGTGTGAAAGGGATTTGGGAGTTCTTGTGAGTAGTAGTCTTAAGCCAAGAGAGCATTGCACAGCAGTCAGAAATAAAGCAAACAGAATTTTAGGATTTATCTCAAGAAGCGTTAGCAATAGGACGGAAAAAGTTATTTTGCAGCTCTATCTTGCAGTTAGGCCCCATTTAGATTATGCTGTGCAATTCTGGTCACCCTATTATAGAATGGAAATTGAATCCTTGGAGAGAGTGCAGCGAAGAATGACCAAGATGATACACAATATCAGAAATCTACTATATGAGGACAGATTAAAAAAACTTAATCTACATTCTCTAGAGAGGCGAAGAGTTAGGGGGATATGATTAAAGTGTATAAATGGTTTAAAGGGATTAACAAGGGAGATTGGTAAAAATTGGTTTGGTAATAGAGTAGCTGATGCATGGAACAAGCTTCCTAGTAGGATAGTAAATGCCAATACCTTAGACACCTTCAAATGTAGATTAGATAGACATATGACAGAGGTAGGGTGGGTATGAATAGGTTAGTGCTTATTAGAAAAATCATAAAAAGAAAAATAGAATAAATAAGTAGAGTAGAATAGAATAGGTTAGACATGCTGAAAATACAATTCAAAAATGGAGCTGCCTCGTGTGTGCCAGTAGGCATGTTGCAGTGTCCTCTATTCTTATGTTCTTAAATCTGAGCTACCACAGATAAACCGAGCATCAGGAAGGTTGGTGGCTAAGATACTATATATTGTGACAGCAGGAATTCGAAAATGGTAAAAGAAACTGGCCAAAAAAATTTACTTTAAAATGAGTATTATTATGAAATAATTGCAGAATTTGTGTTCTTGCCTCAAAATGCTATTATCACTACTATTTAATGTTATTCTTATTTTTTATTATTATTATTATTATTATTATTATTATTATAATTATTATTATTATTATTATTATTATTATTGTTGTTATTATTATTATTATTATTATTATTATTATTATTATTATTATTATTATTATTATCAGTAGTAGTAGTAGTATAGTAGTAGTAGTAGTATGGCTGTTGTTGTTATTGTCACTCCATTGTCCTTCCTGCTAATTATTATTGTCATCATATCAGTAGTAATACAATTATTGGCATTTTTATTTTGAATTCTTACCATTGTGTTACTGTACTCACTGTTGATAAAGAGTATTACTTTTGTGGCTGTTCTTCTCAGCATTTCATGACTTTCCTTTTTGATATCTATAGTACAACACAATAATGTCTTGTAGAGATGCTTTTTCAGTTACTCAGCTACGTCCTGGATACCTTGGAATAACGATCTGAATGGTGTAAACAAATATTTACAACCACTATTCTATTTTCAGACCTGCAATTTCGAACACTTTTTCCCTTTTACCCATTGGAGAGATTGTAAGTGCTTACAGATACAGGGATGGGCAGTATCCCCTCTGTGTGCTTACATATAGTCATTGTTCGTACCCAGAGGTGATATCTAGTGGTCCATGTATTTGTGATAGCCACATTAGGCCATCATTTCCGGCCCAGAGTTTGGAGGGAGATTCGCATCCGGAGGATAAGTGTCGTGAGAGTGGATATGGTGATACTGTATGACCGCCTCAACAGTCGAGTCAACGCGGAGGAAGAGGCACTAGATATGGATACATCAACACTCTTCCATTGTCCAATTCATCCATTGTCCGGTGGCCCCCCGACATAGGGCTAAGGGCCATTCATTGTTACAACCCGGACCTATCTTACAGCGTAGACGTGAGGATGACGGAAGGAGGGGGATCGGCCCAGTACCTAGCTAGATCCAAAAATGTGGGACTCCATATGGGGATGAAGGGGAATGCAAATGAAATGAAAAGATTAAGATGAGAACAAAAAGGATATGGAAAATTTTCAATAAAAGAAAAGAAAGTGAGAAAGAGACATTTCCCATAGACTTGAACATACGGGAAATAGAAAATTCCCCACAGGGAAACCATTTACAGTATAATATATTTTTCCAGCATACCAAGCCTGAGTTGTTGTTTTTTAGATCATAACATTTAAGTTAAGAAGCCTCAATGCCTCCCCTAGAAGTAGTATATAGACATAAGGAAAATTGATATCGCCTTCTTTGATCTCTAAGTTAAGAACTAATTCTTCTCATTATAAGAAATACAGATATGGTAATGATCCGATAATAACAATCCTGTATCGATTGCTATTATTACTACTTTATTATTAACATTATTGTTAACATTTTATTAAAGGATGATTATTGTTATTATAATTTTTATACTTATATATATTATGTGGTCTGGCTCATATTAATAAATTTGTAAAGTTCATAAGCTTTTTCTCAATTCACCCTCTACAAATTTTCGCACCTTTAAGAGATGATAATAATGCAAGTTAAGGTTGCGTCATATCCTGGAGACATTTAAATAATTGATAAACCAAAAATCTCTTCTATACTCTAACCGACCTAACCATGCTACAGCCGCACGTACGAGGAGGGAACGTCTATAATTACACAAATTTGAACAAAGTACTGAAATTATTTAGACAGTGTTCTTTACAAAGGAAGATGAATGCATTCTTATACACCCCAACGAGGGAAATAAATTATACATAAACACTGAAAAACTTCTAATAACAATTAAAAACAATAAAACTATTTTAATTTATCAACTCGATTCTTAACTTGGCATAATTAGCCTAATTATCCTTAGCAAATTTAATCTACCAATACAATAAATTTCTTGCTTTTTACTGAGGGTAGTGACACTAGAAAAAAAAATCATTTGATAAGACTTGGAAAAAATATATCTATCAAATTTAACAAAAATCAATAGCTCATTTCTTTCCCACTGAGGGAGGGGGACTAGAATATTGCATCCGTGTTCCCTTGAGTGTCGTAAAGTCGATTAAATGGGTCGGAGCGAGGGGACAGGGAATCCCCTCCTCTGTAGTTTCTCTTCCCAAAGAGAGTATATAGCTTTGACTCAGCCACTCCCCTTATAAGGGGAAGATGGCTTATGTATATAGATATATAAACACGTTTATTAACTTGTGGTGAACTAAGCTAGCTACTCTAACCAAAATCAACCTGTGTGTGTAATCACGATTTTCCAAACATCTAAAAGAGAAGTTGTTTGTAAGTACAAAACTTTATACACTACCTTGAGTGTAAAAGCTTTATGAAGCGTCTCCATACATGGACCGAAAAAAATCTTACCTTGGTCTCCCGATGCTGTCGTTTTCCTTGATTAAAAAAAGTAGAAAGTAAATGTTTACTCTCACACCATCAATAATATTTCGGTTCGTCGGGATACTTTTTGAAAGGAATTGGGTAGTTTACAGTTTTGCGGGCCATGCAGCTCAACGGCCTCACCCCTCCGTTCAAGTAAGTAATTCGACCCTAACCTGTATGATGGGGGGATTCCAGGGGGACGAGGTTAGGTAGGTAGTTTTAGTTAGGATAGTAAAAAATTGTTTCGTATTCCTATTGTAACCATTTTTCTTGTGTATTCATCCGCCAGTTCCCTGGTTAGAGGCTAGCGCCATCTAAAGGTAGGTTTTGAATATTGGTAGGGCCCGCAAAAAATTGTAGGTGTACCAAGGAATTAAATCCATAGAAGTTAAATCTACATTAAAGTCTTTGTTTACAATGGTAATAGGATGAAATGTTATTATTCAACCACCATGAGACTGCTACTCACTCAAAAGACCACTTGTGACAACTGCTAGTGACTGTCATTTGAGTACTCATACAGCCAGTCAGTCTAAAATTTACGATAATCCATGTTTCTGAAAAAATATATCGTACGCTTGGCAAGGTAGATTGTGCTATACCTTAGTTTTGTTTTTTAAAGAACTTCGTGTTATTTAATAGGTATTTATGCTATTAATATTTGCGCCACAGTTAAGCGATATTTTAAACTAATTTTCTACACTATAAGTGTCATTTTGCAATCATATAAGGTCTTCAGTGATGGGTTTTGAACTTGTTTTGGGGGATATTGTAAGACATATATGAAAGCTAAAACGCATGTATAATATAGCCTATTTTCAAGAATCATGGGTTACTTTTACATCAATAAGTGCCTCAAATATGCTATAGCTTGGTCTATTTGAGCAGACTGCACTCGATCTTCATGGTAAACTTTGAGGTCAATTAAAGAATATGTTCAGCAATTTTTGCATACACTTGAGAACAATTTTTCAAGTATGGTTCACGATGGGTATCCTGGGCTTCAAATATTATAAAACTATTATGTGTTCTATCAATGTTCATCTTAGATCTCTCTAACTGGAGAGAGCAGGCAGTTAGTGTTTACTGAACTCAAAAGCTTAACAGCGTCTTTTTTTTTTCTCACAGAATTCACTATCTCCAGAAGAAGCTAGAAGGGATGAATTAATTTACATACAAAAGAATTGAGGTAGAGAGGCTACACAAATCTCTGTGTATGCTTATTTCTTCCACAATGGGTTGTTTCACGGCAAGGAAAAATATACTTATGGAGATAAGTATTTTCTCTGCTATGGTTCAAAATCTTTTTATTGGCCTCATATGTAAATGAACTGAGTATTAATGATTTTTACCCCTAGCACTAATTATAAAACAATTAAAAAAAGGATTGATACAAGATAAAACTTTTTCACAATAATTTATTTGATATCAATTTGGCGATAGATTTTTATTTAATACATGTATCACAGTTTACATACAAAATATTACAAAACAGAGCTGATTCTATACAATGACTACACACAAGAGAGAGGCACAGGAAAGTTGGGAGGTTTGAGATTTATTGTTAATGTCAGAAAGTGCTGCCTTCAATGGCTTTTGACTCCAAGATATTGTCTCTTGAGAAAGCAATAGAGAACAAAGAGAATATGCAAGCATATTTTATCAGCAAATGCACATAGTTTTTTGAAGGCCATCTATATTTGAAAACTTTCCAGTCTGAACTTACAAAAAAAAAAAAAAATGTTAATTCAGTAGGAAAACAGACAGTTGCTCTGCAATACACACAGTACAATATATTATAGGGTATACCAAAAACGTAAACATGAAGAGGAGAGTTTATGGCACTGTGTGTAAAGACATGGCATTTTCATGGCTTTTTCTCATGAAAAATGTTAATGTCATTTGAGACTTCAACAAAAATATTGGCAAATAAATGATACTTCACAATTCTAGTAAATTAATAACATCAAAAGTATCAATATAGCAAATACAGTGAATAAAATAAGTCTCAATAGAATTTAGTACCTTATTAAAATGATAATGAAGACTTAGGAATATAAACAAATATATTCAGCAACAACTTCTCATAAGTAAGAAAAATTTAATTAAAATAAAAATGACATAAAAGTGATAACCTAAGAATTCAGGAGGTGGTAAAATTCAAAATATTCACAGTGCTTACTGAGAAATTTAAAGTATATATTGTATGCAAAGAAAAAACATAATGTAACTACTACATCTCTCAAAATCAGGAGAGGGGATTTTTTTCGCTCTTGCAATATCGTGTTTGGCAGTCTGGTTATAAGACTGTTTGTTTATATTTTTTCTGGAAAATAGTGGTAGAAGTATGAGGAATTCCCTCATCACTGTATTTTAGAGTACAACATAATCTCTGACAATTTATACAAATACATTTTCTTGACTTCAATATGTGAAACATTGCGAATAAGTATTTTCACACAAAAAAAGATACTTGGTTCTAAAGTCCCCTTAAGGTCCTACATTAAAATTTGATGTAAAAAGCTGCTAAAAAATATATTCAAATTTGAAAAGTCCATAACACAAAGACTAGTATGTTGCTTGGTCTCTGCATGAAGCAAATGACGGCCAACACTCCTTCACATATTTAAAAATCAATAGTATTGCAGAGCCTTTTTAAATATGGAATAAAATAAGATGACTCATTTGCTCTCATCTAAAATACTTATTAAAAACGCCCGAATAATTATCATCAGTTTTTACTGTCTGTTCCCCCAACTAATATAGATGGCAACAAAAAAATTTCAACTTAATCCTTCAATTTTATATTACTGGAAAGAGAAACTCAATACTTACAGAAAGTAAAGCAAATAACAATAATCACTGAAATAAAAATGACTTAAAAAATACAATATAAAAAGAAGTGCATTAACATTCATCTGTAAGCGAGAAAAAAAAAAAAGAGAAGAAACATCCTATGGAATGATTATGGCTGAGGCAGCAAATAATTATGTAAGGATACGTTCAAGGATCAAATTAGCACCAGCTTTGGGAAATTAGTTTACTTTAAATAAAATCTTATAAAAAAATCATAAATGCATAATATATACTCTCCGAAAAATTAAACGTTTTAAGATCTAAAGTCAATTTGAATTACTAGGAGGACTTACTACAATTTATTTTACCGAGATAACTTGATCCATGATACTGTCTCGTTAAGAAAAGCAAAACAACAGCATAACCAAAATCGTAGTATGCTTAACCACATCACTGCTTAAAAAAAAAAAAAAAAAAACTATTGCTTGAATCCTTAGCTTCCAGTAGTTACTACTATGAAAAGGAAATTTTCTTGAAATGGTCTTACTGTGCCTATCTATATACTGTATATATTTTTATTTAAATTGTGCAGTAATAAGTTCAACACTTTAGCAAACGTCACTTGAATGTTTTCTGTAATATTACAGTCCTGTTCATATTCCGGTAAAATTTCACATATAGAAGATGCACTTTTTCTAATCTTTTTATTAACATATACCTATCACTGTCAGCCGGGTTGGCCTTTTATTCACCACACAATCACAATATGTTTCAGTCATAATAGGCTGTTCATTCTTCACAAAGGCGTAAAGAGAGGAGCCACCACAGTTTTGAAGCACACTGTGGAAGTTTTCGGTTCTCCTACTAAAAAGGCCTGACTAGGATTACGGTAAGTGGTCCTTTTTTACATCACTTACCCAGTGTGGTCACAACACATGTTCATTGTTACCAACACAGGAGATCACTAATTCACTCTTGTTCACCTCTAAATGCAGATTACCCTATCATAATGATTATCTTGAGAGCATAGCAGTCACCTGAACACACCTACACTCATGAAGCATAAAGGCCTTTAATGGGTTTAAAGCACTATACACATATGTACACAGCTAATGACTGTACAGAGACTCCCTAGCAGTGGCTGTAAGTTGGTGGAGGTGGGTGCCTTTCAGCTTGGGCTCCTACAGAGTTCTCGTGTATGGGGGCTAAAGGAGACTTCAATTTACACACCACTTGTTCACCACTCAGAACAGCTACAGTCATTTCCCCTAATTGCTGAAGCTGTTGAAGATCTCTATGCCTTTGAGCTGCTTCCCAATTTCTTAAATTTGGTTCACTCAGAGGATGAACAACAGGAAGTGTATGATGCCCTCCAAGTGCCGCTAACATGGCCTGATTGTACTGAGACATTGGATCAACCATCTGCCTTCCATCCATCATATGATGCATTCCATTTGCTACTAAAGATCCACTATCCACAAATTGAGAAGCAATATGCCCATTACCATGGGGT
This sequence comes from Halocaridina rubra, assembly GCA_037179515.1. NCBI lineage: Eukaryota > Metazoa > Arthropoda > Malacostraca > Decapoda > Atyidae > Halocaridina > Halocaridina rubra. The sequence continues at coordinate 53,094 of JAXCGZ010022799.1, read as the reverse complement.
AAAGCATGGGCTGAACTTACTGCAGCATGAGACATTGGTAATATATGACCAGAACTAACAACAGTATGGTCTAGCTGTGGACCTAATCGATTAATAGGGAGGGTATGAGTGTGATGATCTTCTACACCGTCTTGGTGACGTAAGCGAGCCTTGATTCGGGGATCATAATGAGTTATCTGATGATGATGCTGAGGTGTATGAGGAGTAGAGTGATGATGTTCGGATAAAGTGTAAGGTAATAATGGACGATGGTCACCATAACTGCGTGATGACTGGCGAGATATGTCTGAGCTGTGACGTCTTCCATCCTCATCACTTAAATCACTCATTTGTAAATCTGACCTGACTTCTCTCTCAATTTCTTCATAAACAGGGTCAGTACTACCTTCAACACTTGCTTGCTGCCCAGCTTGTACACCATCGGGTATTTCAGTGTAAGTGTGGTTCCAAGGGGAATGTGTCCGATGACCTCGACTAACGATGCTGCTGCTGCCTCCAAGTCGCAGAGTAGGGGTTCCGTCTGCGAGACGATAGTCTGGCAATAGTGCCTCAGGTCCATTTGTGTGTTCATGAGCAGCAGCTGCAACAGCTCCACTGGTGGTAGTAAATGGATTCACAAGATGATCTGGTGGTAGATGAGGTGCAACACTATTGTTTAGATGAAGAGCTGCAAGTTTTGCAGCAGGTCCTGTACGTGGTGAGTCTTCTTGTTCTGAGCCTCCATGACCACTATCTCGTCCACTTGATTTAAACGAGTATTTCTGGAAAAAAAAAATTGTAGGAATTTGTCAAAGGTGAAACAAGAGCAATGAAAGTTCTAAATTTTCACATCGTTTCTTATATCACTGTCACATAAACTAAAGATCTGGTGACAAAGGGATGTGTGACACAACAGAATTGTTTGGATGTCTATAAATGGCACTACAGTATTTTTATTATATGTACTATATCAAACAGTTATTTATAAAACCATTATTACATTAAACAAATTTTAAAAATACAATCCTATGAAAAAGAAGAAACAGATATTTATATCAAATGTTTTACTATAATGTTACTGATACCACTGATATACTGCTATTTTATGTACATCTGCTATTGCATGCAAACCAACTGGGGCAGGAAAGAGACAGGTCTTTAAAAAATTCAGTTACATGAAGTACATATTCACAGCCACATGACATGTATGAAATCATAAAATGCTCCACAGTAACACACATCATTCCCACGGGAATAAGCTACTAAAACTTACAAAAAATAAATAAATAAATAATAATAATAATAATTTCCAGGGGGGCTCTTCATGAGAAGCAGATCGGGGTGTGGAGGTAGCAAAGCCTAGATTTACATGGAGAATTTTACATACTGAGCAAGTTGTATTCCTACATTCCATATATAGTACAATGCTTTTAAGTACTAGTAATAAAATGATAAAGATTGTATTAGATTTGAATGAGTTTAAAATTTATTATGAAAGTTTCATAGAAGAATTAATTGATGAAGTAAAAAATATAACATGAGAAAAAAGTAAATCTGAAATATTAAACAATGTTTCCTCTTTTTGTGTAAACTTGCAATATGGTGTTAGTCTATACTGAAGTATTGCAGTCACTGCTTCCACGAGTACAAGCTTAGTTTACCCTAGATCTGGGCAGAAATTTCCCTTAATCCATAGCATTGATTGCAGTGGAAATGAGGTGAGAAGAAAATTAAACTGCTTTTCAATATGACACCATGTACCATATCCTGCAGTCGACTTATACCTAGCAATAAAAAAAAAGGGCAAAAGGAGTATATTTTTATACCCTGTCCATTCTCGCTTTTTTTTATATACTAGAAATTTCTTCCAACATAGGAGGGACTGGCATCCACTTGTTTTCATACTCGCTTTATGGGGCATGGACACATGGGCAGTAATTTATCCTGCAATACCCCTGGTGGTTATGAGGGAAAAAAATTTCATTTCTTTTTTCATGCACGTTATGCGATGCAGATCATAAATGGAAGAATAAGTTAAGAGGCTAAATTTTTTTACTTGTGACAAAATACTCAACGAAGAAGTGAGGATAAAACTGTGGTCACCCCATGTTCAGTTGAATCTAGCATTATTTATGACAAAATATTTATATAAACATACATATCACTCCATCAGAGACATCTGTACCTGTAGTCCAGAAAGGTGACAGTAATCAAATGAGATAGTAAAAACGTTAAGCTCTCACATTATTCCTAGTTTTGCGCATATGCTCACATATTTTTCGTCATATGCTATACAAGACAAAATTAATTCAAAACTATCTTGTACATAAGACCTCAGCTAAGGCTTGGGGCAGCTCAATACCATCATTTAAATAAATTAAAGATGGATATATCGAAAAAGCTCTACAAAAACTGCAAAATATATGAAATTTCTAAAACAAAATGGCCTTTAAGTGTCCAATTCATGTGCCCTTCACCTACACCTATGGGGCTGAATCACACAGATGAAATCCGTTTAAGGGATGATAATTAGATGAATGACATACCCACAGTGCCAATTCATGCTAATCATATATAAAGCATATGGAGAAATGAAATCCACGTAATTTCTAATATTGCTGGAGAGTAATAACCAGCTTGTAGTATGTATATATGACATCATAAATGGGATCTTCCAAAGAAGAGTAACCCCAGGGTACTACAGGGTTATTCATGTTTACAGTTACAAGTCACCTAACCCAACATTATATGGGGTAATTTAGCTTTACATGGGACTCTAGGAGCTACTGATCTTTATGAGATCCAATATAAGGTGCAGAGATGCCAATATTTATATTTCAAGGCAGTATAATGACGTAAATGAGAATGCATGCAACAAAAGAATCCACGATATCACCTAAAGAACTTCATACTGTGTGGATGGAGATAATTAGCAAATTTTTCAGTTAAAGTATTGTGTATTAACTATCTCAAAAAGACAAAGATTAATCATTTATTAAAGCAATGGGACCCTCCAGTTTTTGGAAACTGATAGATTCATCAATATCACTTCTGATAATAAAGGCTTCATTACATTAAAAAAAAAAATCCCCATTTTTTTTACTTCCTTTTTCCTTCTGTCTTCATGTTCCATAAAACATCAGCTTTTAATAGAATATTTCCAAAGAATATAACAAAAACCTTATCAACACTGAAATGACATGATGATAGTCAAGTAAAAGCAAAAGAAAATGGTGGGTTAAAGGTTTCTAATAAAAGGCAGAGGCAAGAAACAGTAGTAGCACAGGGCCCAACTATATACCTACCCTACAATCGATGCACAATCTCCCCTTCTCCAATCACGCAAACCCAGCGATCTTCAGGCAATGGCTGAATATCAGGTAGACCTATAAAAATCACTGACTCCCCCAATCATATTTTCAACTTTAATCGGTGATGACACTAGATAGTGAGACCTAATCCATCCCTCAACTAGGATCGAAGCCATGCAATATGCAATAACTCCTTTAACGTAGTGATAATTTTTAACTTTTTTATATATTATGAATAGGAGAGTAAATTTGTTACTGTTAGAGACCATGCAACTGCAAAGATACATTACAAACATGCAAACTCAATCAATCTGCCACTATCTCTTTATAAAAAGATGGAGGTAACATATTAAATATCATTTAAATCTAATGAGCAGAAGAGTAAATTCTTTACAGTCAGATATCAGGCAACAGAAACATGCAAACATGCAAAACAAATGTTTGCTAATTTTATTGTAAGAGAAAGTGTTACATAACAATATACACCAATGATTGTACAATACTGAGTGCCCTTCCTAGCACTGTCAATTAAGATTAAAACTTTCCAAATTTTAAACAGTTCGCAAAACCCTTTCCACAAAGGAAAATTATTCAAATTATCTATACATATTTTCCAGTAAACTGTTTAAATATTCTCTTCAATCAGTGGTTTTCCAGTGCCAACATTTCTACACTACTTCTCTTGAGGTTGTGCAAATAGTAAGACATTCAGGCTACACACATCAAGAATGGGCAGGTCTACTCCCTCACCTCGTCATCGTGGTCGTGCGACGTTACTGTGCGAGTGTGAAGGGTGTGATGGAGATGACGGGCAGACCGTCCGCTGCTGTTCCTCTGTGGAGTTCTTGAGAGGGATCCCCGAGACATGGAGGTTCTTGAGAGGGATGCTCTGGAGAGGGAGCCTGCTCTGATTGGTGTTGTAGTTGATGTTGGTGGGAGCTGGGGTTGAGTCATGGCTCCTGCTTGAGATGAGGAAGTTGTGGTACTGCCCTTGCTTCCCCCCCGGGTCCAACGGCCGGATGTCAGGTGTGGCACCAGCTGATGATGGTAGCCAACCAAACATTAATAATGATTATGTGCCATCCCATGCCTCAAATTTCATTTCATATCATATTTACCAAAAAGGCTTATAAGCATTTAAAATTTTTTCATATTGTAAGAAAAATATACCGTATATCAAGACTAAACTCATATGCATTTATGGCCCGTGCAGTATATTAGTGAATAAAATAAAAACATCTAAGGATAAACTGAAGCCCAATTTTAGTGAACTCATGATGATGAATAGGATATAGGATTTAGTGTTATTTAGGATAATAACCAACTATCACCCATTTATGCGGAAGCAAAAAGGATTGAATATCTTTCATTAGGTAGAACATTTCTACATGGTGCTATTAAGGTATTTAATAATTCATACATAACATTAAACTATGGAGAGAGACATAAACAGCTTAAAACCATAGGATTTTGCACAAAACTTGTTTAATATTATCGAACTCTTTAGTTACAATATATATATATATATATATATTATATATATATTAATATATATATATATATATATATATATATATATATATATATATATATATATATATATATATATACAGTGTTACCTCACTTATCGCGGTAGTTCAGTTCCGGGACTCGGCGCGAACCAGGAAATCCACGGAGTAGGATCAGCCTATATGTACATAGATATTTTAATGTATTTTTACGCTTACACTGTATAAACCCTCCCTGTACTGTTAAAAAAACACCCATTACATTATAAATAACAGCAAGCAACGTAATTTTTTTATGAAAGTGATAGGAAAACTTACCATGAATGAGGTGATGATGACTTGACATACATAGGTTCCATATTTTACAATAATTTTTATGTTTACGTTAAATAACGGCCGACATCCACAAACTTTTTTCCTTCTTTCAACATATCTAAGAGTTTCACTTTATCTACAATGTGGTTAACATTTTCCTTTGCCGCTTAGGCTCACTACAAGAAGCCTTAGAAGATGAAGGATGCTTGGGAGGCATTGCAAAGCTTAAAATATGCGGGTAAAATAATCACAAGCAAAACATATTAATAATAATAAGCACAACATGAATGGCGCACATGAGTGAGGCGAGACAATGGAAGATGGTGGAAGCCTTTGTCCGAAACGCTGATAGTGGTATCGTATTTTACATGTTGCAATACTGTTAGCATTAATGTTTTTTACTATTTTTTACAGTTATATTATTCTTAGGATAAGAAATACGTTTTTTTTTATCAATAAAATCATGAAACTACTGGAAATATAAATATATATGCTAGCTCACGTAGCTTCGACCACAATACATTGTACACTATCGAACACAAGCAAAACGTTTAATAAGCACAACTTGAACGGCGCACACGTGAGTTAGACTGAACGAGTCTTTGTCCAAAATGCTGTTTTTTACTATTATTTACTGTTTTATTATTCTTAGGCTAATAAATACGTTTTTTTATCAATAAAATCATGAAACTACTGGAAATATAAATATATATGCTAGCTCACATTGCTGCGACCCCAATACATTGTACGCTATCGAACACTATTTCGTAAGATGCAATACTGTGAGTTATACTGTACATACGTATATCATTCAGTTATTAGTACAATGTATATTAATTAGAAATTCATCTACTTATTTGATGATTGTACAAACTCTATTGTATTTATTCATTGTAATTTGTACCAAATATTCCTTTTGTAAAGATTATACTGTACTTTTCAAAAGAGGTGGTCAATAAACGTATCTATCTATCTATCTATCAATCTACATTTATGTTTTTTACTATTTTTTACCGTTTTATTATTCGTAGGCTGGGAAATAATTTTTTTTTATCAATTAGATAATGAAATATGTTTTTTTTCAATTAAAAAAAATTAGAATACTGAGAATTTTTTTTTTAATATTTTAATATTTTTGCATATACCCATGAAATAAAATAATAATTTATCCAAAAAAAAAAAAAAAAAGCGAAAGAATGAGAAAGCGAACCAAGAAACGCGAATAACCAGGGTAACACTATATATATATATATATATATATATATATATATATATATATATATATATATATATATATATATATATATATATATATATATATATATATATATATATATATATATATATATATATATATATATATATTATATATATATATATATTCCATAATAGCTAAAAGCCATAGGAATTTGCACCCAAGTAATGTCAAGTTTTGATACAGTGGGTATCGATGCAGAATACATCCTCAGAATGAGAATATACTTTTGTATCATTCCTGAACCTTAATTCATGTCTTACGTTTTAATTCACATTCACAATAAAGAAGATATGAATTATATTTCCTAAATATGAATATCAAAGAGATATCAACCATAATGTCGATTTAAATAAGTGAAACATACTCATAGATAAGTACCAAGCGATTCTTATCATTACTAATAATTTTTGTTCTCATTTCATGGCAAAAATACAGACACTCCCCAACTTACGAACGAGTTTAGTTCTAGAAGTCCGTTCGTAAGTTGTGTACTGGTAAAAATAAGTACTGTACAGTATATGCATATGCAGTACTGTACAGTACTTAGGCTAAAGACACTTATCCACTACAGTCAATATGAAGTATACAGAATGGATGAATTTTAATACAGTGATAATGATGTAATAATACTGTACAGTACAGTAATACATACATTTGTACATGGGTAGAAAATGGGCAGGTTTTTGTTTGTATCTGTGATTGTTCGTAACTCGGTTGTTCGTAAGAAGAGGGGCTTCTGTACTTTAAATACAGACTTCCTTTTGCTGGAACTGTCTTTATGTATATAGGTGGCATACCAGTATTATAATGTGCTTCTCTTTTTACAAACCATAAGGCCATATCACACAGAGTTACTAAATTATAAACAATAATTTTTGTATGGTATGATAACGATGGCTTAAAAAATAAATTAATATCTGGGAAGTTTTTAGAATATGAAAAATTTCCTTACTAACTCATATGCAAAATAAAGAAGATACAAGATTAGAAATAGATTAACTGAGGATACAATCTAGCTAGGAATAGACATATCCAATTCTTAATTGATCAAGTATAAAGAATGAAATGGACAACTATTCTTTTTAAAATTTTATGTCTTTTTGAAATATTCAAAAGGTTTAGTCATAATCCTCTCAGGCAAATACTACACGGAGTATCCAATTGAATGCAATGTCTACTAAATTTCTCAAGCAAGTACCAAGAATGGAGGAAATGGATGTATGACTAATAAATCAATAATTGCCTCTGGAAAGCAATTATAACAAGCGAAGACTTTTAGGTACCATCAATGTCTTTGTAATATTAGTAATTAAGAGATAAACTCTTTTTATAGCAGACTGAGTAATGCAGAAGTATCCAGATATTTTGAGAGAGATACATCCTTGCTTGATACAGGTATACCTTGGCATCTTTAATACAGAAATTTTTATGGCAGACTTTTTTCTAAACAATATATATATATATATATATATATATATATATATATATATATATATATATATATATATATATATATATATATATATATATATATATATATATATATATATATATATATATATATATATTATATATATATATATATATATATATATATATATATATATATATATATATATATATATATATATATATATATATATATATATATATATATATATATATATATACAAAATGCCCCACATTCCATAAAACACATGGAAGATAGTGACCACTTCTCATAAAACAGTATTCATGACTGCTAACTACCAAAGATAATAGCAGCATAATGCCAGGCAAGTGAATTATACATCTTTTTCCTTCATGCGTAGTATGCTCTAGTAGGAATTTGAAGACGTGCAAATTTCAGTAAAATTAAATTTCTCTTAATGTCAGTTCCCATGCAAGGATTTTCACACATTCCAATATCTCTTCTGTCTTCCAATTCAGTTCTAATTACGAGAGGTTTCAACTATGAATTCTTGCTCTATTTACTAAACTCTATGTCAAACCCATCACCATAATATAACCCTAATATTCTATATAAAAAACTTTAAGGAATATTAGCATGTCATAGCACAGATGTTATGTGCTTCCCATAAGTATTGGCAGTGCGCTACCCACCACCATGGCCAGTGCTACAAAAGTTCCATACAGGAGTTAAGTGATTTGTTGCACTGATGAAAACTTTTAATAATCTTGATTTATTTTGGTAAAAACTTTGAGAAACTGCTATTCTGCTACATCAGCTGTGAAAAATAAATACCTCTTGCCAACATGCGCCAATACCGGTTACAAAATCTAGGAATCCCAATTTGCCCAATCCATAATAAAGAAAAAAAAGCATTAATGTCATACTGTAAACTGTTATATTAGTTTTTATCTGGGAGTCCCAATACCCAATGATCACAAGAAGCAACTTGACTGTGGAGTATTGGCTAATGGATTTGAAGTAATATCTCTTGAGCGTGCGAGCCAATCTAACTTTTCTTTCTGTATGTTAAAACAGTACCTTTAACTTTGCTGTTGTTGTTCTTTTGAGGCCTCTCCGGCTTTCGAGGGGAAACTTTGGTGGCCTTGGGTGTGACAGGGGCTTCAGGGCTGATAGTGGCAGTGATGGTGGTGGTGGTAAGAGTGGTGGTGGCAGCGAGAGGATGTACTGTGGTGCTATGATCATCTTTAGGTAATTTTTCAAGGTGAACAGCAATTGGGGTCGAAGGTAAATGATTATTAATTGCACTGGAGGTAATATGAGACTTGGGCTGAAGGTAATTAGAATCATCGTGAGTAAGATGAACAGCTGACAAAGGAAGCTGGAGCAAATTATGGTAATGATGATGATGATCTACAGCCGAGATTGGCTTAGTACTATTGGAATGATGGAGCGATGAAAGAGCTGCATGTAACATTGTAGGACTAATGGAAAATCCTGACACGGCCTGATGATGAGGGCCGTGAAGGGAAGGCAAAGGTAATGGATTAGAACGAGGTTGTATGTAATACTGCTGTGCACCTGATGGATCAGCTGTTTCATATAACTGGGAAAGGGTGGGTGTGGGTGGAGGAGAAGAATAGATCTGTGCTGCATGCATTTGCTGGATGTGAAAAGGAAGCGAATTTTGATATTCTGGAGGATATGTGGAGGTTAACGAAGTCGTAGAGTCTGACGTGGAAGAGGGAGGGGGTAATGAAGGTAAATTTAAGGCAGCGTTCAGGGCACCTACAGGACAGCCATTTTCATCTACAATAGTTGTGGCAGTATGAGAATGTGGAAAGGCATGAACTGGGAGTGAATTGAGGGCCGAAGTTAACTGAACATGAGAAAGAGACTGAGGGGAACCAGGGTCAGTGTGTGGGTGTGAGGAAGTGGTACCCACTGTTGTATGCGAAGCGTGCGAATTGGAGTGGGAATGTGAGGCAGCATTGTGGTTGGTGGTGCGAGCGTCCTTGGTGGTGGAATGCGAGCGGTCATGGGCAGCACACAAGCACGCCCGAAGCCATGGGTGGCGCCGCCCAGCCCTACGTAACTCCTTCTTCACCTAAAAGGTACAGACACTCACTGGGTGTGCCCCAAATTTATATATATATATATCTATATATACTTTCCCCACATGTTGACAAATATGGAAAACTGAAATCCCCAAACCGAATTTTAAATATTCTGATTTTAAATTAGCCTCTCATTTATGTCAATGTGCGAAACTATAATCAAACATCAATATTAAAAATTCTATTAATTAGTAGAGTGACAAATGGTTAATTATGGCATATTAGTTCTAAATCATTAAGCTCAATCAATACTATTTCACATGTCAAGTAAGTTATCCAAAACAATACTAAATACTGTACAGTACAAAGATACATCCACAATTAGAGGATTATTAGTTGTTACTAATATATTCCCAAGACCAAATCATAAGGACAGTAAAAGTTTTAGTAAGTTAAATTAGTCATCTAAAACTTAAAAAGGGCACTGAACTGTAAGATGTGTATTAAACCATACAATAAACAGAAATATGCAGAAAATGATTAGTAAAGCAGAATGAAGGTGATAAATGAATTGGAGAGAGAGTAATGGGCTTTCATAACTGAATTAGAGGAATATTTTGATTGAATAAGAAAAATTTCTTGACTTAATAAGAGGAAATGTGAACTTAAACAATGACAGCACATTGAGTGAAATGAATTCACTATACAATAAAATATTAGTTTGCTAAATAATGAAGCCAAGAACATCTTAACAGAGTAAAAAATGTAAAAATATGAATTTGAGGTTGAAGAGGTGGTCATTTATAAAGTTAAAACAATGCAGGATGCAAATGTAATAAAATTGTTTAGAAGGAATTAAATTACTCTATACAGTACTTCAAAATTACAAAAGGGGTGAGGGGGTGTTTATGAAGATGTATAAATAAAAATGACCTGTGTACAAGACTTAAAATATCTCTATCTTTTAGAAAATATGACGGGTGGGCATATCGGTATACATATAAGAACACATATAAACTCAAAAAACATTTGCAATATATCATGAGTTCCTAAACTGTACTGCACTAGAAGTACAGTACCAAAACAGTAATATTTCTAAAACTATAAATGTATGGTTGAAACATATCTGGATATTAGCTAACATATGTTAAAATCCTGTATATAAAATTCAAATTTCAACTTAACCCTAATATTTATGAATCTTAAAAAAAAAAAAATAAAAAAAAAAAAAAAAAAAAAAGGAGTATGAAATACAGAGGAGTATGCATGGTCTTTTAGATAATTATCTATTTCATGCTATAATCGTTATTCCATTTCTTTTGACTAGACAATATTAAGGATAAAGTAAAAAAAAAAAAAAACTAAAGCCTCATTCAACCTGGTTTACGAAGAAAACTGAGAGTTTTTGTATATGTGACATATGTGTTGGGAATGCTAGGTCTGAATTTTGCACAAAGAACACATCAAAAAGGATGAGAGACATACACACCACAGACTATATACATATCATTCACTCTCACGTCTCATATATATAAAGATGATAACTGTGATTGATGGAAGTACAAAAAGACTAAACGAAAGGCTATACAAAGAAAAATATCCATATCTAGAGACTTACCTTTTCATTCTGGACACAGTGAAATATGAAGATGAAGAGTCCCTGAAGAGAATTTAGGACTGTGAATATGTATGCCATAACTACAGTGGCTTGGTTTAAATACAGTAAGCCAAACGTCCACGTCAATCCCAACAACACCATCAGGACGATTGCGCCACGTACCCAGGTCCTGTAGAACATGTAAAGCATGTACTAAAACTGACAAAATTGTAAGCAAAACTTTTAAGAGAATAAAGTATTAGTATTTTAGATACTGTCATTTACAAGACTAAAACATGGTTTTAGGCAAAACAAGCAAAAATCTTAAGGAAAAAAAGTATTTTGAAAGTCAAGTACTGTATATATAAAACAATTTACGCATAAGGGAAAACCCCTTTGAGAGCTAAAGACCAGTAGAATATGTGCCTGATCTTCTTACTCTTTGATATTGGTTTATCATTTACTGTCATTGGGTCTTGCAATCAAATGTTCTTCAGTACTCTAATACATATGCATGTCAATAATCATCATACACTGCAAAGTGTTCTAAATAAAACTTTCACATCATGCACATATAAATACCGTGTGTACAATATGTAATACCATTACTGACCAATGCAGAGGAATTACATAATTTACATTCAAGTACATCATTTCTTTACTTCAATTATATAATTTTTTCAACTGTAAAATATTCTATATTTCGTTTGTTAGATGAAATTAAAATTTTGATAACGATACAAAAATTAATATTTCAGTTTTGAAGTACACCAAAAATGAGATATCTTACGATATTTGTGGGCAATAAAAATATACTTATCTCATCTGCTTATTACATACTATAATATCCTTGAACCTATATCATAATACTAGCATTCTCGGGCTAAATTATTTGATACAAAAATTAAATTATGACACATTGCTTTTGTTGCTAAACAATCGACATTTTTAATGTCTTCCTTTAAATACGTGTCAAGTGTTCCTGTAGCGAACTAGTATGGCATGATTAAAGAGAACTTAAGCTATCTCTTACATAACTGTGAACCAACAAGTGATATTTTACCCCTGGAAAGAAAAAATGAAAGAAAGAAAAAACATTGGAGTCCCTCTCCCAACGTATACAAGAGGCCACAACAAATAAAACTCCATAAGAACTAAAGAACAGATATCGTAATACAAAAACTTTTAAATATACATAGTTCAATGCAATTCCATTTCATATCTGTTAAGACAATTAAAATAATATTTATATACAGTAATTCTAATTTACCGAATAAAATCGCAAAATATTTTTAAGTTGACAGAGAATATTATCTAGACTATCAAGCCGTAATCAATAAAAAAAAAACCACAGAAATACGAGACTGAACAAAGATAATATAGAAGCAATATTATATTTACATAAAACATAATGTATCACTCATTCAATCACTCATCATGCCGTCTAAAGAAAGCTTATTTTGACAGCCATGGGGCGGGCGTCTTATGGGCTGCAGATGATGTGCACGTGGTGCAATATACAAAACAATTGTATTTATAATCCCTGATAAGAAACCCAAACTGGAAAAACATTTTACATACTTCAAAATCTACCAATAGTTACAACCCAGGGAAGGAGGAGGAGAGTCACTTAAGGACTGGTCCAATTCCATTCCTAAAAGGTTAGGTCAGTATCAATACTGTTACTGACTAATGATTAAATAATAGACACAAATTGGTAAGGCGAAGGACTTACTCTAAGCCCATAAAATAGTTTTCTTAAGACATTTAATGGTTAAATTCCGTGGGAAGTATCGAGAAATCATAATACAGAGCTCGATGATTTAAGATTCCATGCATAGATTTGAAAGAAATTGGATTACAGTGGCCCTAAATTGGAGGGAAATGCTGCAGATAATTAAGAATTTATGCTCACATATAATGAATATTTACAGACCACCATCTCAATTTACGTTTTTCCTATTTACAGTTGTACAATAATATGCATTTGGGTTACACCACATTATTTTCCTGTATATACTGTGTAGGCATATTAAAATAGTTTAGTGAGAATTATAACAGAGTAACGCATCCTTCAAGTAAAGGAATCCTTTTCATCCTATATAGAGAGATAAAAAGCTTCAAATATGTTCTGTGCTTTATTATGGACATAGGCTAAAAGCATATAATAAAGTAAAGAAATATGTTAGTGACAAGGAAAATCAAGTAATAAGAAAAAGAAATTTAAATTTAATTTAAAAGGTGACAATTCAAAAAAAGCAGTGAGAAAGAGTGACTGAACAGAGGCACTCTACACACGAGTGAAAAGCAATTTAAATTTACTGCAAATACAAACACAGCAATTGCTATCAAACCACACAGAAGCTATAGGTGAAGGTAGCCAATCATGGAGGTGCTTGCGATCACCAGTTAGCATTTTTAACCATTGCATATACATTTGAAATATATATGAAAACAAGAAACGTACTGTTTACAGCTTTCTCCATGCTTTTCATAAAATTTTATATGTACACAGTTCAAGGATTAGAAAATGAATTAAAAAACTTTGTGATGGGGCTAGGTTCAATGGGTGAAGCCTGAGGCTGGCTTCTGGAATTTAGATTTGGCAATGGTTTCAGCTTCTTCACTATATAAAGGGGCTTAAAGTATTGAAAGTGAGTAAAAGTTTTAGCATACTGATCCCTCACTTTTGACTACAATGCAGAGCATGGAGGAAGAAGGCATTATTATGAAAAAAAGTAAAACTATACTGAAAAAATTCCTCAAAACATTAATGCATATGCAATGGTTCTAAATACACACCATTAAAAACCCATCCCAAAGCATATTCTGAATAAGTAATATCATCATCTCCTTACACGTGACTTTGTATTTTGGCTAGGAGGGCATTCTCCTCATTTCCACTATACATCGCATTATCGACACCATCAAAAGCATCATCATGAAACCACATTGTCATCATCAACGCCATATCATATATGAAAGAAAATGATGATTGCGAGATATAGTCGATCGTAAGAGAATCAGTGATGAGCAGTGTTGACATGGATTATATAGTAAAATACGAGGCACAAGCCATAGTAGTAGCAGTAGAGGTAGTTCCAATTTACGATGATAGATTCAGGCAACATCACATTAGGTCGGCAGGGTTTACATAAATAAATACAACTCGTTAGTATAAAGAGGAGTCTATCCCAGAAACCTTCATTGTCGTCACTACTCATTCAATAATTATTAGTAAGAAGGAAGCAATTAGCTGTTAATCTTAGATATGAGATGGAAAAATTAGGTATTATTATCGATGACACAGATGTTATTGACCACTAGCAATATAATTAGTATATATTACAGACATAAATGAAAGCCAAAAATACCCAAAAGCATGATACGAATCCACTTCACATTGCCAATCCAATATCCATCAGTAGTTGGCACCTACAATAGTTTATGTTTACAAGATGCTAAGACCATTCTATTAATTGCTAGAACAGGAAATGATCATATTCTTTCGAGTGCCTCATTTGATTAATCATTTATAAGTGACACTGAGTGGTTGGCACACAAAGAACAGAGATCTTCGAGAGCATATATTCATTTCCCACTCTAGAATTTGTCAGCAGATTTAACTCTTTTAGACCTTCATTGGTGAGTTGCTAACCAAATTGTGTTCAATTACTGGCCAGAGGATGCTATGTCTTTTGCAAACTACCATACCAAAAAAAGTAACACTGATGCAGTGCACAACATATTTTATGATTTCTAATGCTCTCATGCTCGTAAAAATAGCAAATATAATAGAGAAAACATATATGCAATATCAACTAAAATATATACTGACAAAACACTCATATTCCAAGTCAGTTTGACTCCTAATTTACATTTTTGTGTAAAAAACATAACAATACTTAAAGGCAGTAAAATACATGATCAAGAAGGCTTTATATAATTCTCACTATTCTCCACTGATATTTATGATTTTTTTATCGGGTTCCAAACATTTATATTATTTCTTGGATCATCCCCTAAGAACAGCCATAAAACTGATAAAAAAAAAAAAATAAATACATATATTCCGGAAACAAAAATAAAACAATATATATATATATATATATATATATATATATATATATATATATATATATATATATATATATATATATATGTAATATTTAAACAGTTCACTGAGTAAAAATGAAACATGTTACCCTTTAAAATAATACATATCTAAAATAAAGACCCTGTCCTCTTTTGACATTTCACTTTCTATAGGATCTCCATACCTTATTGATGCCAGTTTGGTGTGCTCTTTATTCTTGCCAGAAGCTGATATATTGGCGTGGCGACACATTATGAACAAAGCCATACTCAAGAAGACGCAATTAGCCTGTGGATAAACAAACCAAATTAGGGCAATAGAAAATAAAAAGCAAAACAGCATTGTCTATCATTATGTAAACCCTACCAACATATTTGTTTCATAAGAGTACATATAAACTCAGGCCTTAATGGTTACAATACTTATACTCAAATGGTATCCTGGCCAACGACTGAACCAAATTCATTCGTCAACTCTGTGACTGTCACAGGATGAGTGGAGCATATCAAATACTGTAATTCGGTCTTCAACAAAGTAAAGACCAGGAAAACTGTTTGCATAAAGCCTAATATGATTAAACATGATGGCAGAGCATAACAAATAGATGGCCACAACAGTAACAAAAGGATCAAGGTGGCAGAGTGTTATTATAACCAAATCATCCTCATGTTTTCTTTTAGTTGCATTGCGGCAAGAAGAGGAATTCAGGGAGGACGGTAATTCATCCAATAAATCTAGCTCTCTATGTAATTATACTCCACATATAAGGCATTAAATCTTTGATGATTCCTACACGATAGACAATCGATAGATAAAAAAGTTTTAAAGTGAATGAAAAGGTTGATTAATAAACACCATACATAAGTGTAACCATGGCAACGTTCGGTGGTCGACAAGTTGCAAAACGAGAGAGAGAGAGAGAATTGTATAAGTGCCCCGCTTTAAATCCTGATATAGATGGATAAAGAAATTTTCATAATTTTGGTTTGATGTTAACTCACTCATAATGGGACTAAACGATAGCGATTATCAACATGGGCCTCAACTAGATCAATTCCTCATCTGAATAAAATGACGAGGCCTTAAAAGGCATATCATATCTCTCTCTCTCTCTCTCTCTCTCTCTCTCTCTCTCTCTCTCTCTCTCTCTCTCTCTCTCAAGTCAACCACTCTTGTAATCCCAAACTTTCTTCTTTAAAAAAAAATTAATATACTTGTAGTTGTAGATGAACTTTTCTCAGTGCTTTACGTCGTAACTTGTTATAAACTTTGGATACGACTTGCTTCTATAGTTATTATGAGTTGGTAACTATGCGTAGGAGAGGAGGAATAGGAGGGGGAGGAGGAAAAAAATGGTAATAGGGGAAAAGGAGGAGGTAGAGTACACATACACACATAGATAGATAGATAGATAGATAGATAGATATAAACATAAACACAAGCTATAAAGGAAAAATAACGATAAATATAACAGGAAGCAAGCAACACAATTATTTTACAAAAAAAAATAAGTAAACACGCAAACATATGAAAAAAATTGCTATAAGAAAATTTGTTACGAGCATAAATAGAACTAAACAGCGCATTTCAAACTGCAAATTTACTTAGCAAACAAACATGACTTCTGAATTTACTATAAATCTAAAGAGTATCTTATATGACACTGCAATTCATACTGAGTAATATGAACTATCGATTAAGAATGAATATTTGATAACTATAAAAAAGAAGGAAAAAAAAACCGCCATAACAGCCGGAAAAACGCGAAGACCAAAAAACAAATTCTCCCCAACAATAGTGGATTCGGTATGGATTCTCCCTCACAATAGTGGATTCGGTAGGGTATCACCCCCACAATAGTGGATACCATGGGTCTTCTCCCCACAAGAGTGGATTCGGAAGCTCTTCTTCCCCACAATAGTGGATTCGGTGGGTCTTCTCCCCCACAGTAGTGGATTTGATAGGTTTTCTCCCCCACAATAGTGGATTCGGAAGCTCTTCTCCCCCATAATAGTGGATTCGGCATGTTTTCTCCCACACAATAGTGGAGTCAGTATGTCTTCTCCCCTACAATAGAGGAGTCGGTATGTCTTCTCCCCCACAATAGTGGATTCGGTATGTCTCCTCCCCCCCACAACTGCCAGGACTATAGAGAGAATATTTTCCCCAACAATATCCAAACTAGTCAAGACTGACACACAGCCTTTTCCTACAATATAAAATATATATATATAGATCCCATATTTTTTGCGATTTTTCGTTACAATTAGTCCCCATTCAAATAGGGATGGAGAGACAGGTTGGAGCTGGAGGATTGAGGCTGGATGCCATTCTTATGCCCCGCAAAGGAATTGAACTTGAGAATGTAAGGCTAGTTATTTCTTAACTTGTGGACTCTACCACTGAGCTACTATAAAGCTCATAATTCCTCCCTTAAAAGAGCTGAAAAAATATATAAACAAAATAAATTCTTCCACAACGGGCAAAAATGTGAAAACTGAAGCCATTTTTTCTCTAAACACTGCACAGCCAAAACGTGTACACAATAACTACTTCTTCAAAACAGCCGAAAATGCGCATACAATGTTCAAAACTCCCACAACAGCCGAAAAATGTAAACTTTGAACCATTTCTCCTCCCAAAACAACCAAAATCTGTAGACAAAAACCACTTCTTTTTCCACAAGCCCCAAAAATATGTAAAAATTTTCTTCCACAGATGAAAAAGTGAAAATTGATGCCAATCCTCCTCCAACAACAGCCGAAAAACTTAAAATTGGAACAAAAATGTCAACATATCGGCCGAAAATACATGGAGTGAAACCAATTCTTCTCCCACAACTCTCGAAAAAAAAGATACAAATGGCGGAACGAAGCGCTAATTACTTCAAGTCTTCTAACACATTTCGTGTTTCTCGGGAGCGGAAAAGGAATACGTCATTTGCGAATGGGGAGGGGGGGGCAAGAAGAGAGGGAAGGGTTGACGGAGGCGAGGGTGGGAGGGAAGGAGGTCATTAACGTGACATTTAAGAAAATTTATGAAGAGGTGCGAAAACATTGATGGAAAAGGGCACAGTACTTTAAATATTTCGAGGCGACATTAATAAATGAATACTTGGTAATGTACTGTACAGTACTTAAGTTTTTTTTTTTATAAATAAATAAAGACTTCGCAGAGTCAAGAATTTAATTCTACTTCCATCCACGGGTCTAGCCTTTGCCTAGAAAACACATATACTAATATATATATATATATATATATATATATATATATATATATATATATATATATATATATATATATATATATATATATATATATATATATATATATATATATATATATATTTGCAATTCATACGGAGTGCTGCTTTACCGATAAAAACTAATACATTACCAGTGTACGAGCTATAGGAAAAGCATAAAACTACATATTAAGATATATTCTAATAATCAGCGACGTAAAATACTAGTCTCCAGTCTACTTTTACATTAAACAAAATTGCAAGAAATGAGTTTTTGCTTTACAACAAATCATTTACTCCACAGAAATATGCATAAATCATTGCTGAGAAAGAAAGTTTACTGTCATTGCCCCGTCTAGATTTAAAAAAAAAAAATACCAGGCTTTAATAGCAATTCTGCCTGTAAAACACAAAAATATTCATTATATTAAGCATTCCTGAGACTGAAGTAAGTTTATACACCGCCTTCACACGTCTAAATTGACCTATATATTCACATTCAACTAGCATACTAAATTACTGCAGTTAGTAGCTACAGTGCCTGTCTGGTTAAGGTCATTTATACAAGAGACCCGAAAATAACAGCAGATTCTGGTAATTCCCCAATGAGTGAAAGCTCTGGTGCTCGACCAAAAATAATATTTATAGCGGTCACCTTGAATGCATCAAAGGCTTTAAAAGTTCGCCCACAAGAAGAGAAAGCAGCATATGCAGGAACTGAATAGATAATTTTACAGAAGCGGTAAATAAAAATTATGGATATATGAAAAGCATAACCAGTAGAATATACAAAATAAAGGGCAAGGAAAATCCAAAAGAGACAACAAACTAGGAGAAACGAATATACGAAAAGAGGATATGCATAGAGAAAACAATAAATAGGTCAGCAGAGGTAAAAGAAAAGGCAGGACCGATGTCAGAGTTGAGAGAACGTGGCAGCCAGCAAGCAGAAGCATCAACGGTTTGATTAGAAATTTTCCGCCTCTTGATCCCTGTGCCCGCGAGAGTTCATTTGCAGCTGCGAAATGAACTATGCAAATTACACACGACGCCTTGTCTGTCAGACTAACCTGGGTAGGGATAGTAGCGGTTGGATAGGGGATAGATGGGAAGGGAATGCAGGATAGGTATGCGGAGATTAGAATTTGAGGACATTTAAGACATGGAAATGTTGGTAGGGGTTGAAGTACCAGAGTAGAGAAATTATCCGGGATTCATTTAGGGAATATGTGTCAGCCTAACCTGAAGAGGGATAGTGGTTAGATACGGGAGGGAGAGGTAACGAATATGTGATCGACAGAGTGGCAGAGCCCTATAAAACTATCCAAGGTACTGAGAGATGATGGATGCGGCATTCAAGGAAACATCCGATAAGTAAATTCTCATGAGATTTCAAAGATATTAAAAATACAGATATGGGTAGGTGAGCTAAGTAGCAAGAAGAGGGATAGGATATGGCTTATTAACACTATCCTCGGTAGGATAGTGGTTGGATACGAGATAGGAGAGGAAGACACACTGGATAAATAAATGTAGATTTGAATTCGGGGACATTCGAGTAAGATATAGAGAATGGTTGAGTGATATGAGGAGACTAGAAGAGAAATAGACTTTGGTACATTCTGGAAAATGGAAAAGACTGAGTAATTATTCTCGGGAAATCTGACACTGTTCAAATGAATTCGTAACTTTAAGATGGCTTTCATATTGCTGTGTATTTAGTATTAGCTATTTATTACGATAATAGTAAGAATTATGCCACTATATATTGATCTAGTGGGTACTGTGTAACATCTTTATAGTGTTTATAGTCGTAGACCATTATATTGAAAAAATATATGAGGTGATAGTTGATCATTGTAGACCTTATAAATATTATCAGGTAAACTATGTTATAAAGTCAGTGCAGCCATTGAGCGAAATTATAAAACTTTTCCTTCCCAGTGTTCTAAGCCAGGAATTCAAGGGGAAATAGGCCTATTGCCAGTATGCACGAGAGTATTGTCTTTATCGCAAAGTTCACAATAGACTATTTCCTGACCAAGATAAGAAAAAATAAGTTCTTCCTCAGTTTTTCAACTTTCCCGGCTCTAAAATTTGAAGGGGAGGGGTTATATACTGTCACATACAAGGTATCATGAACTGTCAATATCCAAGCAAATATCTTTTAAGATTAGGTAAAATGCTAAAATTTTCGACCAAGAAATTGAGAAATTCGACTCATGCAAAAAAGACGAACTAAGCAAACACGCGGCTGATTCTCCCAAAGACATAAAATGACACCAAAAAGGACCTTCAGCCAATCTTTGGACATTCGTTATTTCTCTTTCTCTCTCTCTTTCTTTCTCTCTCTCTCTCTCTCTCTCTCTCTCTCTCTCTCGAGAGAGAGAGAGAGAGAGAGAGAGAGAGAGAGAGAAATGAGAGAGAATTATTAAAACAATTCTTATTAAAAAAAAAATAGTAAGCCTATTACCCTACGTCTTAAAGTTTCTTTATATTAAAACTACGCGTATCGCTCATATAATTCTATTTACATGTATTTGTACATCTAATACATCTTTAATTCCCTTTATTAAAATGACGTCAGTTTTGACTCCAGTAAATGATACTTGAAAACAAATCATAATAAAGAAGAAAATGTCTAAAACGAAAAAGGGAATTATTCAGCAGAGGAATTTGGCAAGAAAATGTATACACTGAAAAAACAGTAAAAGTCGTGTTTCGAAGGGAATTCGCGAGAGAGAGAGAGAGAAGAGAGAGAGAGAGAGAGAGAGAAGAGAGAGAGAGAGAGAGAAGAGAGAGAGAGAGAGAGAGAGAGAGAGAGGGAACCGCCCTTACAGCCTCTCATTCCAGCATGACATAAGGAACCTTAAAACAAAGGATTTAGCAATGATATATATATATATATATATATATATATATATATATATATATATATATATATATATATATATATATATATATATATATATATATGGTAGCGCCTTGACTTAGTAATCATAAGTCCTAGGTTCGAGTACCGGTCGGGGTAAAATAAAAATTATTCATATATATATATATATATATATATATATATATATATATATATATATATATATATATATATATATATATATATATATATATATATATATATATATATAGAGAGAGAGAGAGAGAGAGAGAGAGAGAGAGAGAGAGAGAGAGAGAGGAGTTTCCTTCTGCCATCTAAAAAAAAAAACTTCCTTCCTCTCCCTTCTGGTCGAGGGCTCGGCTATACGCCCATTTTATAGCGTAGTAAAATGACAAGGTTTCTCCCAAGTTCAAGCTCTCCTCTCTCTCTCTCTCTCTCTCTCTCCTCTCTCTCTCTCTCTCTCTTCTCTCTCTGATAATGCAATTGCAATGCAATAAAGTAACACTATAACGATACTACAAAACACGATATATATATATTATATATATATATATATATATATATATATATAATATATATATATATATATATATATATATATATATATATGATTGTGACACCAGGACGGAGAAAAATAAGAAAAGAAATCAGCTCTCATTGGGCTGGGGCACGAAGAATGCATAAAGCAAAGAGAAACAGATGGGGAGTGTTGTGACTTGTCAGATGTCAAGGGATAAGAGATGTGTTACGAATATCCGAGAGATTCGGTGTTGATATAGGCATAGAAAAGAACCGCAAATGAAGGAAGACTTAACATTGAACTGTCCTCGATAGTCTTATTCAAGTCCAAAAGAGCCTCCAGCTGTAATATATACAACGATATATATAAAATTCATATTTTTGAAAGTACAGGAAATTATTAAATTGCTATCTTCAGTAAGCCAACTTTTTTGTCGTCCTTAAAAGCCAATCGTGAAAAAAAACTAACTCTAAAAAATAAGCCATTCAGTCTAAAACCAAAATATTGGGCCCTAAAAACCTAGGAACGGGTCAAAGAGAAGCCCAAAAATAAACTTGATAGGTTTAGTGTACAAACAACACTAGTGTCAAACTTGGCAATAAGCAAGTGATCAAAATACGTGATAAAAGGGAGATACTGAACAGTTAAGTTCAACACAAACAGGGAAGAGAGAGAGAGAGAGGAGAGAGAGAGAGAGAGAGAGGAGAGAGAGAGAGAGAGAGAGAGAGAGAGAGAGAGAGAGAGAGAGAGAGAGAGAGAGAGAGAGAGAGAGAAAATTTCCATTGCTGTTAATAAGCATTATATAGTTATCGATAATACTGAAGCTCTGATATAGGTGACCCCACACATACCGGATCTGTATAGATGAGCATCACCATTTATCTTATATAAAGGTGAGTCTCATTGATGTAATCCCTCTCATATAACCAAAAGAAAGTATATATATCAACTAAGTAAACAATAATTATACATTAATTATATCAAATGAGGACCTTGTAAATGTAATCCCTCGACCAGCATATGTCGGCATAAAGGATTATCATTACATATAGAAAGGAAGGGCTTTACAGAGGTAATCTTTCTTAAGTAACATAATGCTACTATCTAGAGTATCAGTTATCTGAAGCAATGAATGACTTTCGAGAGGCATTCCCTTAATTGGTAATATTATTAGTACAATACCGCAGGTATGAAGACGAATAAACATGTGTATATTACTGGTAGAAGAGAGCCTCCTCCAGGTAAGCTCTTAACTGTAAAGGTAGAAAATGAAAGAGGTTTCTCTCTCTCTCTCTCTCTCTCTCTCTCTCTCTCTCTCTCTCTCTCTCTCTCTCCTCTCTCTCTCTCTCTCTCTCTCTCTTCTTTTCTCCTTGTTTCGTGTCATAACATTTCCAACCGTCTTGTTTTCCTTTTATTGACATTCAACGTTTGTAAAACATGACAAAACTGCGAAGAAACCACACAAAAAGAAAGACCATTGGAAAACACATCAATCATGCTTTGGACAACAGCTTGGAAGACAGCATTACAACTTAAAATTTACAACACAGCTTTTCGTTAAAAAATTAACTCCATATATATCTCCATGAGCCTTTGTAACTTAGGAAAGACTCATATGGTATTATATATTATATATTTCTTCCATAAAGTGGGAAAATGGATAATTATCTCTCCTTTATTTCTGTCTATATGCATTAGACATATTCCCCATTATAAGAGGGGATGGTTGAGTCAAAAAATGTACCTTGATTATTCGGGAAGAAAAATACACCTTTATATGCCCCATCCCCTAAAAACATCTGCAATGGGAGAGGGATCATCACCTATTCTCTCATCGCTTCCTTACGTATAATTCCCTCTCCCCTCAAAAAAAATTATCGCAATAGGTGAGGAAAATGACCTCTCCTTTAATTACTCACCAAAAACTTCCCTCCCCCTCCCACAAAAAAAAAAAGATGTGCAAAGGGAGAAGGAAATTTACTTCTACTTTATTTCCTCATTATTAATTTCCCCTCAGAAAAAATAGGCAGTGAGAAAAGAAACATTAACTCCTTCATTCCCTCACCTATAACTCCCCCCCCCCCCTCACCACACACAAAATGATAATCAGTAATGGAAGAGGGAACATTACCTCTCTTTTATTTCATCACATTTATATTTTCCCACACACAAAATAATGTAATGGTAAAAGGGAAAATTGCCTCTTTTCTAAACCTACTAAACAAGCAAAAGGTAGGGGAAACTACCTTTCATTTATTTTCTCACTTTTTAACTCCCCCTAAATGAAAGGAAGAAGGAATATTAACAGCTCCTAAGGTTTTCAATAACAACCTTTTGTAACGTATCCTTACAACTCAGGTCATTTAAGACTGTTCTCTCTCTCTCTCTCTCTCTCTCTCTCTCTCTCTCTCTCTCTCTCTCTCTCTCTCTCTCTCTTCATTCTGCCATGATGTATTTACAAAGGCAACAAATAAGTGCTTATTTTACAAGTACGAAGTCTTTGCGATGTGCTGAGAGAGAGAGAGAGAGAGAGAGAGAGAGAGAGAGGAGAGAGAGAGAGAGAGAGAGAGAGAGAGAGAGAGAGAGAGAGAGAGAGAGAGAATGGACTTTTCATAAAATATATTACGAATTGCAAATAATAATAATAATAATAATAATAATAATAATAATAATAATAATATAATAAAAATAATAATAATAATAATAATAGGAAATTATTTGGGTACTCACGATAAGAATAGCAATGACAGGCCCGACGAAAGCGAAGACGAAGTAATTATCAGCCCTGAGCCAGCAGGCGTCCTTAGTGCCATAACTGAAAGGATCCACAACGGCACTCACTGCCACTACTACGGCCGGGAACCCGTAGGCACCGGCATAAAACCAACGGACGCGAGATTTCTCCGCTTCAAAAACTTCCACCAACATCACGTATAACTGGAACCCTGCGGGAAAAAAATTGGGCCATTAAATAGTTTCCCAATTATTTTTTAGGTTGATAATTGGAAAATAGAGAAAAATTGGTATATAATATGGATGTCCCAGATAATAATAGGTTTATCAAATAAGTGTTCAGTTAATATTTGAATAATTTATATATTGGATATTTCTAAACTATGATTGGAACCCTTCGAAAAAAATTTGGGGTTAAATGGATTTCACAATTAATTGGAAACCAGTGAAAAAATGGGCTTATAATATGTTTCCAATTAATATTTGATTATTTATATAATTGAAAAAAAATCAACGATTTAGACACTTCTACTTATAAATCACATAATCTGAATGCTGCAGAGAAATTGGGCTTTCATTTGGGTTCACAATATTAGGTATGACCATACAACATTTATCAGTACCAATTACTAAACTTTATTACTAAACACTAGCAGGCTATTGTGATGTGGACAGAAGGCTCAATAAGTATTGTATTAGGAGTGTTAATATTATTGTAATTTTCATTGTCATTATTGCTTGCTTTGAAGAACACATATTTATTTATTTATTTATTTATTATGTTTTTATAGTTGTGGGGCGGGCTTGTTAGCTTGCTAACAAACGCCATTTGATGTAATTGCCTATTATGTTAATACATTTTTCAATTGAATTGAACTGATTAAGTATATTGTATGTATAAAATATGGCTGTTTCTATACGCTACCTTCCATAAACATCCAACAGAAGGCTGCCAGGAAGAAATAGTGGAGGAGACCCGCTACAACGCCACACACTTCTGGTTTGTCGGTGTGATTAACGCCCGCCAAAAACACGATTTCAGCTACCAAGAGGCATACGCAAAGGTTTTTATGGATGGTATTCCGATCACTCTGAAAGAAATAGGGAAACAGGATGAAATGATGAAAACTCATCATAATCTTAATAAATGATGAATGGTGATCTAAAGTCTTATCATACTCTTTTTACATGTAAATGGTGCAATAAAAGGGCAATGTGAAAACTGGTAAAAAATGAAAAGAGGATGTAACTTGTCCTCTCGCTTTTTTTTTTTAGATAATGTTCTTACTATATGAGAAGGTGGAAATTGAGAATAAAACTGATAAATAGACAATCAAGATTTTGGTACAAGTATTTTCTCGCCAAATAAAAATTTTGTGCATCAGCTATTCAAAAATGAGCAGTCACTGAGGAGGTAGTAACATCTACCTAATATTGTCTTTTGAGCAATTCTAACAATTTATATCAATGGCATAACATCAGTATAAATACGAAGAAACTTCATTATAATTTTGTCAAAATAATCAGCAAAAGAACAGTGGCATCGTCTAATTAATATTGTCTTTTCAAACAAATATTACTGATGCATTACAATAGAATAAATGTTATTTATTGTATAGAAGAGACACACTTCCACTATCAATTAAAAGTTTGTCCAAAGAAGATTATCATGTCAATCAACTTTTCCAAAATGAATCCTCATTCATAATATTTGGACAAGTCCTCCCCTTCATTCTGGAATGGCCTAACCTCATCACAAAGGCTTAAATGCCAATAAAAATCCTTTAAGACAACACGACCTGAAACCAAACCAACAGAAACCAATTTCATTCCGTCACGAACACCTTTCAAGTCCTACAATGTCAGGTTTGAATTTAGAAGAGGATTAAAAACGAAAAAGCAGACTTGAAGAGCCGTGAAATGAAGACAGTTCATGGATGTCACTAAATACTTCACAAGATTCACTCAAAAAACGAAAGATTTGAAAAAACAAAAGATATAAAATATATAAAATAATTCAAAGATACTTTAGATAAGTGGACGATATGAGTCGAATCTATGAATTAATTTTCAGTGTCACCTCCCCTTACCAAGCCCCATTATTCATGAGGTGGATATAACGAACCACCAAAATTTTCATCAAAATCCTTGAAAATCCTGAAAAGTACCATAATACTACCCTAATGACCCTAAAAAAATCTCAAATGTCTTAAGACTTAGGAGAACGTGGAATATTTCAACACACAACCATAGGTTGAATAAAAAAAAATCGTCCAAGATCTTCTTACACCCGAAGATAAATCCCTTGTTAAACCTAAAACAAACCATTAAAAAGCTAATACTACAAGGTGGAACATTCTCTCTCTCATACACATTTTTTTTCTGTCCAGGTCAAATGACGCCTGAATCAACAACAGAAGAGTGGCAGGCACACTCTTCAACAACTGACAGAATAGTTTTCTGCATCTGCTTTTGTTTATCATTCTAAGAATAGCGTCCTCTCGCTCCTTTACTTACTGATATTTTACACGAGGATTCTCAATAAAGACTAAAGAACCTTCCAATACCTCTTTTCTTCCTCTTCCTATTCTTCTTAGGATTATGGTAATTATACATATTACGGTAGCAACGATGGTTAATACAATTCCCAGACTAGGATTGGTGTCCTCACATTTCATATTCACGGAGAAGTTACAAGTCATACCACATCCGCAATATGACATACTTCCTAATATACGGTATGTATGTGTATATTTTTCCCTTGTGTTATTCTGTATACGAGAGTAACAGCTAATTTTGCAAATTATTATTTCAGAGAGTAATAACGGAAAATGGACACGTATTAAAGGAATAAAAGGAAAAGCCACAAAGGCTAAACAATGAGTAACACAATAAACACACAATAAACGAAGTAAAGTCCTTCATAATCTCTACCTTAAGCCCCCTGAAGGCGTGGAAGACAATAGTGGCTAGGAGAAGACAGATGATAGATATGATGCAACCAACGTAGGTGATGATGGAGAGGGCCAGCTGGTGAGGGTAGGAGAGGGGCGTGGCATGCACGTCCATCAACACGGCAAAATTCGTCAGATGGTCACATTCGCACACGGTGTGGGACGTATTGTAACGTAAGACTCGGCAGCCTTCCTCCGACCACGAACTGTAAATTGAATGGAATACAAGAGTTTAGTATTCTATTCCTGTAAAAGAAATTGTTTCGAAAAACTGATGTAGAAAAATAGATATTCATTTATAAATTATAAAAATATAGGCGTTATAGGCGTTATATATTCATTAGTTTGTTTTTTTATAGGAAGTGTAACATGGTTTGTATTTTTGAAGAAAAAATATATAAAATATGTTATTACAGTCAATTTTTTCTTTAAAAAATGCTTACGCAAGTATGTTGGTTAAAAAAAAATATGTCAACGTTTTTGTAATCTATTTTTAAATACGGAACAGATCAACAATTCACTAACAATAGAAAAAAAGATATTTCAGATTTCTGCAAAAATAAATGTTTCAAAGATATCCTATACGAGATTATAGTATTGTAACAATATTTGAATAATAATAATAATAATAATAATAATAATAATAATAATAATAATAATAATAAAAGAGCGGAAATCATATATTCAAAGGGTATAATATTTTCTTATGCTATCTGCTGAGCCCTTGACATTTTTTTTTTTCTGTTTGGAGTTTTGAATCAACCGTATTTCTATCCAGACCACATATCAAAACCTTAAAAGGGGATCTATTCCCCTACCATCCACAGAGAGAGAGAGAGAGAGAGAGAGAGAGAGAGAGAGAGAGAGAGAGAGAGAGAGAGAGAGAGAGAGAGAGAGAGAGAGAGAGAGAGAGAGAGAGAGAGTCAAAGTAAAAAACTGAGAGAGAGAGAGAGAGAGAGAGAGAGAGAGAGAGAGAGAGAGAGAGAGAGAGAGAGAGAAAATATCCTTTGAGCGCCAAGACGACTAAAGATAAACATATGTTATTGACGTCCTTAGAACTCTCTCTCTCTCTCTCTCTCTCTCTCTCTCTCTCTCTCTCTCTCTCTCTCTCTCTCTCTCTCTCTCTCTCTCTCTCTCTCTTTCTTTCTCTCTCTCTCTCTCTCTCTCTCTCTCTCTCTCTCTCTCCCAACGTGATGAATACTGAATTTTATATAAAAAATTACGAGTTAAGATATGAAAGGGTAGATAAAGAGGCACTACATAAAGTGTGAGTAAGAGAAAGAAATAAAGAGCAAGAAAATGAAGTCAAAGAAGAAGAGGAAAAAGGAAAATGAACAACACGGATATATTCATATATATTATAAAGGAAAAAAATAATATTCCCAAAAATGCACGAGTAACTGATATGAAGAAAGTGATGGCAAGAATAAAAATAAAGAAACTAATAGAGAGAGAGAGAGAGAGAGAGAGAGAGAGAGAGAGAGAGAGAGAGAGAGAGAGAGAGAGAGAGAGAGAGAGAGAGAGAGAGAGAGAGAGAGAGAGAGAAATATCATTTGATAGAAGCTCACCAACATATGTTTATATAACGAGGACAAATTTAGGTTTCTGTCGATGACAAGAACACTTACATAAATAAAATAACTAAATCCACACCATTAAAAGCACATACAACGTTATGGTAAAAAAGAAGGCATCAATCCACAAAGATAAAATACCATATATTAAAAAAACAACAACACACATTTCAAAATAATATTCGTAATCTTGAGACTAAATTTAACCCTTTGGGGGAGTATGCCAGCAGAACTCAGTCCCGGTTCCAAGCCTTAATCAATGGAGAGGGTCAGGAATGGCATCTACTCCATCGTAAAACTCTCTCCAAGAGACTGGTGAAATACAGCGACACCGAATGACCTTGGGAAATGCAGCAGAAACAGATATGTGGTTATGGAGTCACTGGCATCTTAGTGCATAGGGAGCCTGGCTCCTACCCAGAAGGTCCCGTATATAATACCCCAAAAGGCGGTTTCCCACAATTTTTCTATTCGCTAGATTAACTTGGAGTTAAGAAGGAGAGGAGAATGGTACTCCTCATACGAAAAATCAGCCCTTCCCTACTCAGCAGCTGAATAGAGTACAGAGCATGAAATTAATAGGATTCGTGGAAGAACACTATCTACACTAGGTTGCTTTCCGATAAAAATCTAATAAAATCGGGGATAAAAAAATTACAGACTACCATCATTCCTCGCGACAAACGAATCGTGTCATTTGTTTTGCAATTAAGCTGTTATAAGATAAAAAAAAAATGGAACAATGTTTTAAACAAACGCCTTTATTCCGAATTAGGACATTTAATTAGATTTATCTATAAATACTGCTTGGCCACCTCCACCCCCTATCCCCCAACGAAAAATGGAAACTTGGTTCTACCCTAGCAACACATTAAAAGAATTATTTAATTAACGAAGCAGTTAAGGGGTCTCTCTCTCTCTCTCTCTCTCTCTCTCTCTCTCTCTCTCTCTCTCTCTCTATATATATATATATATATATATATATATATATATATATATATATATGTTCCGGTTTTACGTCACGGACTCCCTTATCTACCAAGGGCTAGGACGGTTGCCTTCTTGCGAAGGACTTGTTTTGGCAGATGTAATCCTTACGCTGAGTGCATGCCCTTGCTATCCTCAGACCGTGACGGGGCGCGAACCCTCGACCTGACGCCTCAGAGTCGGAGACGCTACCGACTGAGCCACGGCGACTACCTATATATATATATATATATATATATATATATATATATATATATATATATATATATATATATATATATATATATTACCTGGGAATCTCTCCTCAATATTAGGTTGTTGAGGGTAACTGTATGTCTCTAGCTCACATTTTCACGATCATACGCCATTTCTCACCCTAATCAGCGCATCGGGACTTTGGACTGGAACAGATGTAAGACGGCTTGCTCCTCAGTGACTAATTTCAGAAGACGAAAAATGTGAAGCCTTACACACAGTTAATGATTTACTTCAGTAAGTCCTTCTGCGCCTTCTTCGGCACCTCCTAAACTATCAGAGGCGTCACCAACAGGTGACGATAATTAAAGTCGACCGACGCCTCCACAGCCATCATTCAAGTGAAGCAATAAGGCTTAATTTGGGTTCTAATGTCTTAGGGCATGTCGACTCTATCATCCAGGTCATCCTAACTCTATCTTCAGGTTTCAATTAGAAACGTCAAGAGCTTGTTAATGTGTTATGCGTGTCAAACTGGGGAAGAGGAAGAAGAGGAGGGGGAGTAGAAGGAGCCGGAAGAGGAGTTCTAGATTTATATGCGTCTAGATTTGATTGAAATGGTGCTCTTGATACATGGAATTAATATTAATTAATTATTTAATTGATTTATAATAATAATAATAATAATAATAATAATAATAATAATAATAATAATAATAATAATAATAATAATAATAGAAAAAGCATACTCTATACCAAAATTAAATTAGCTAAAATTCCATTTGTAATAACTTACAATTTTTGTATATACACAAAAAGGCAGGATGATACAGCTAGTTAAATATAAAATAAATAAATAAATAAATAAATAAATAAATAAATAAATAAACTAATATTCTCTCTTTCTGTCACACTCTAAATCCATAAACCCACTTCAATTCTTGTACCTTCCAAATTCCACTTTTTATCTCTCAAACGACTGTTTTAATGGTTTATCTGCAGAGCTCCTTCAGGGAGAGCACGACCCATCATCTTCTACAACCTCTTTTAACAAGCAATAACACTCAAACTGCTTTCGAAAATAATGACTGCGATTCTCGTTGATGGCTGTGCCACCCACTGAAAATCTCATTAAAGGGGTCAAGGGTCTCCTCTAATTAGTTAAGTGCCGTAATTGAGTTACATGGATAACAAGTGGCTCTCTAACAACCTTCCCTCCCCCGTGCATCAAAATGGCAATTTCGAGTTACTGGGAATATGCTGTAGAGAAATTATTCATTTAGCACACTGATTTCCCTCCCTTGAATTGCACCATCTGCTCTGGAACACAATGTCATGATTTTTTTACACTGATTTCCCTCCTCCATTACGTAAAATGTCCATTTCAAGAGTCCAAGATTAGGAATATATACATACATACATACATATATATATATATATATATATAATATATATATATATATATATATATATATATATATATATATATAACTCATTTAAAAGCACTGCTTTCCCTTCCCTAAACTGTAAAATGTTTATTGTGAGTTCTCAAATATACAAAATGAAGATGCTGTTAGGCCAAAATATCAATGTGCCTTGTCTATATCGCCAAAATTTGCTATTTAGACTTATTGAATCAGTCAGAAATAATCGTCTGACTCGCAGTAAATTCGACTTCCTTCCCCTATATTGTAAAATGCTCAAGTAGAATAATCAGGGACTCCCTATAAATATCTTGCCCCTATGTTGCAAAATGAGGATTTATGAGCTATTCAGAACACAAAGAATTTATTAATTCTCCATACTAAAAAATCATCGCTTGAAGCACATATAAGGAATTTATCATTAACTTACTTTCTACTTTTATCATTTAAAATTCAAATGACAATGAAGTTGATGTTAATATAGTAGTAATCACTATGTAAAAGTGCTTTTAAAAAATAGATATTTGCATTTAAAAAAAAAATTGGCACTAATTCATGACTTAATACCGACCAGCACTGGTCTATCTGATGTTAGATATATATATATATATATATATATATATATATATATATATATATATATATATATATATATATATATATATATATATATATATATATATATATATATATATATATATAGCAACGAGACATTAAATAAATAAACGAATAAATAAATAGATAAATAAATAAATGAATATATAAATAATTGTATGAGTGGGAACAATATCACGAAGCAAACGTTTCAATCATTAATTTTTCAAAAAGTCATCGAGAAGTCAGAGACTAAACAAAAACACAACAACAACACCAGTACATAAGAGCCTTAAAAGCATTAAAACTTTATTGCATAGCAACAGACCTTAGCCATTTCCCAACTCAAATCTGTGAGAATAATAAAATAACGAAACTCGTGAGAGTGAAATGCAGAATATGATCAGCACATTTTCAATGGAAGTTATGCTTTTAGACGCCATTTCTTCACCTTCAGGGAGGGAGAGTTCACGTCATCTATCTTTAAAAATATCGACAAAAACTGTGCTCTGTTTTTAACTGTTGAGATTTATAATATTTTTTCAGTTTTCATTTTCCGGATGGGCACTCAAGTACTCTTTATTCTTTAATATTGCGAGAAATATCTACTATATTGTCAATACTTTTGTCATATAGTTAAAAGTCCAGCAAGGATTTTTTCACCTTCTGGCAGGGGATTCAAATATTTTTTTTCTTTTTTAATGGTAATAAAGTTTACATTATATTTTCAACACAACTTGGTCTATAGTCAAAGTACTAAAAGTTGTGTTTCATCAGGAGAGCGGATAAAGCTTAGTTATTTATTAACAATACAATATTTTCGGAAATAATAAAAATTTTCTGTATATATATATATATATATATATATATATATATATATATATATATATATATATATATATATATATATATATATTACTTTCGTAATATTTTACCCGTGTCAAAGTCATAAAAGTAGTTGTTCACCTTCCAGGAGGGAAGTCTTTTTCTTATTACTACAATATCTACAATAGGCGCACTCAACTTTCAACAAATTTTCAACAGTTGTCACAATTAGGCATAAAAAATTACACATTTTAGAGGAGGATCACACCTCTCTTTGAAGATCAACACAATTTTCAAGACTTTTTTTTTTTTTAGCAATTATCAAATGACGTCTCAGTTCTGTAATGACTTCTTGGTCTTCTACCATCACGCTCACGCAATTATATAACTTAAAATAACAACAAATATATTCACTACACTAATATCATATTTAATTTTCATTTCCAGCCACCGGCTGATTTGCATTTCAAGAAAGGTTTTTGCCTAAGTCGATAATAAAACCTTAAACATCATTCAACTTTTAAATAAAGATATGCCTTCCTCAAGATTACATTCCAAAAATCTCCTTCGCTTTTTCACATATTTCTTCTTTATAATCTACTTTACCCCTCCTATATATCTACTTCTTTTCAAGCCTAGAGATTGATCCCCCCTTACATAAATAACCTTTTTTTCATAGTGTCATATTTTCTTTTGACGCTCTAATCCTAATATCTTCTATACAAACTCACTCTCTCTCTCTCTCTCTCTCTCTCTCTCTCTCTCTCTCTCTCTCTCTCTCTCTCTCTCTCTCTCTCCGCTCTTATTTGACGATTCCTTTGATCACTTGTTTTTCACATCTTCGTTCTATTTATATTAAGTAAGTGATCCTCAACCAAAGGGACCAGGACCACAGAGGGCTCTCAAAGGGTTTTATTTTTCTTAACGAGTAATTCTCATCCGCAGGGAAATGAACCAATGAGGGCGTTCTATAGAGCTTCTCTGACATAATCAGTGATTCTCACTTAGAAGATATGGACCCAATTGGGCCCCTTCCAGGAAAGTTAAGTTACCAGAGATTTTCGTATACTGGGGTATGAACCAGCGAAGGCCAACGTCAATGGCTATATTTACTTGTGATTTTCATTCAGTGGGACGCGGAAGAAAAAGAAAAGGCCCATCTAAAAGTTTATCGTATTATTATTATTATTATTATTATTATTATTATTATTATTATTATTAGTAGTAGTAGTAGTAGTAGTAGTATTAGTAGTAGTAGTACCCGTAATTTTTGATACGAAACACGTAGCCAAAAGAGGTTATTTAAATAAGGATAATTACCGGCAACTCATACAACAGGAAGGAACATCCGGTCATAAAACTTTAATTAAAATCCGCACGTGTCCACACTGCTGGAGAAAAAGAGCGGCCCTATCTGAATAGGGGAAAAGACGCCCTAAAAACTGAATAACAAGGAGGAGGAAACAGTAGATAGGGTTAAAGTTTGCACACCCTTCAAACTGCTAATCTACGTATTATTTCAGTTCAGTGCAACAACCTGGTTAATTGCTATATTCTTAGAAATGTTGTCATTAATTGGGTGTGGTAAGGTTTTATTTCCTTATAAATATTAATTATCCAGAATGGTATAGAAAAAAGTCAGAAATAATGTCTTTAGGGTCATAGGTAGGATAAAATAACTAAATATACATAAATATACAATGGTCGCAATACCCCGTGTGAGTGGCCGAGTCAGAGCACACATTCGCCAAATATGCCAGAATCACGCCTCTCATCTCCTTGGGAAGAGTTAGATACAGACATAGATACTTAGATATAGGTTTCAGATAGAAGGGTATCTAAAGGTATAAATACCAATTAGTTGACGTTATATATTTGGCTATGAGACACATGAAAATTTTTTCATTAACATACATTATAGTAAATACTTCATGTAGCATAAAACACTCATTATGAAATATAATTTATTTGGAAATTCCCCGGTGATGTTTCATAGGCTCAGGAGGAATCATAAAAACAAACAAACAAACAAAACAAAAACAATGAAAACTTGTTTTGCTCACATCAAGAAAATTCATATGGGTAATAAAATTCATCTCATCCACAAATACGTATACAAGGAAAGAACTCCAAAATTTCCACTTAAATGGAACACAAATGCGTGTAAAGAAAAATACAATCACACTAACGAAATATAAGAATTTAAATAAACAATTCCACAAATATTATAACAAATTTGCATCAAAACAAATAGAGAGAGAGAGAGAGAGAGAGAGAGAGAGAGAGAGAGAGAGAGAGAGAGAGAGAGAGAGAGAGAGAGAGAGAGAGAGAGAGAGAGAGAGAGAGAGAGAGAGAGAGAGAGAGAGGAGAGAGAGAGAGAGAGAGAGAGAGAGAGAGAGAGAGAGAGAGAGCACGTAAAAAAACTACTTTCACTCGATTGCTTACGGATGGAAGTTAAAAAAAAATAAAAAAGTGCAATACAAAAAATTTAAGACAATTTGGAATAAAAAGCTAAAAAAAAAAGAAAAAGAAAAAGAAAAAGAAAAAGAAAACATGCCGACTGTCCGGTCGCACCAAAAATTTAAATTAGAACATAATTTACAAATGAGTGGGGAGGCGATAACCAGCAGAGCTTGCATATATGAGAGAGAGAGAGAGAGAGCGTGCATGTGTGTGTGTGAGAGAGAGAGAGAGAGAGAGAGAGAGAGAGAGAGAGAGAGAGAGAGAGAGAGAGAGAGAGAGAGAGAGAGAGAGAGAGAGAGAGAGAGAGAGAGAGAGCGTGCATGTGTGTGTGTGTGTGTGTGTGTGTGTGTGTGTGTGTGTGTGTGTGTGTGTGTGTGTGTGTGTGTGTGTGTGTGAGAGAGAGAGAGAGAGAGAGAGAGAGAGAGGAGAGAGAGAGAGAGAGAGAGAGAGAGAGAGAGAGAGAGAGAGAGAGAGAGAGAGAGAGAGAAGAGAGAGAGAGAGAGAGAGAGAGAGAGAGAGAGAGAGAGAGAGGCTAAACAACAGCGTGCATATGTGTGTGTGTGTGTGTGTGTGTGTGTGTGTGTGTGTGTGAGAGAGAGAGAGAGAGAGAGAGAGAGAGAGAGAGAGAGAGAGAGAGAGAGAGAGAGAGAGAGAGAGAGAGAGAGAGAGAGAGAGAATTGTTCCGGTGGGCGCTCAATCTAAACACATTAGCATATTAGTCTTTGCTACAATGACGGTATCTATTTCCATACATAAAGCCTGATTTCGAAAGGGAGTAGAGAGGGCACAACTATGCCTGATTTCGAGAGAGTGAAGAGGGCACAATAAAGCCTGATTTCGAAAGGGAACGGAGAGGGTGCAACTAAGCCTGATTTCGAGTGGGCTTCAAAAGACTAATTTCGAAAAGGAGTGGGAGAGGTCACAACTGAACCTAATTTCGAGAGGGGCACAACTAAGCCTGATTTCGAGAAGGAGCGGAGAGGGCACAACTAAGCCTGATTTCGAGATTGGCGCCAAAGCCTGATTTCGAGAGGTTGGGAGGGGAAAGTTCGTCTTTTTATGAGAATGGGTAGAGAAGGACACCAAAGCCTGATTCCGACTAGGATTCGTGAAGAATGCCAAGCCTGATTACGAGAGGGGGGGGGGTGCTGAGAGAAAGCTAAGCTTTGACTACAAAAGGACATGAGGAGACAAAACCAAAGGCTGATTCCAAAGGGATAATTTTGAGGTTAACGAAGGAAAAATCACTCACTGGAAATTAATATTTTTTTCTTTAAAAAAAAAAATTACAATAATCTTCAAATAAACAAAAATGCACTAACCAGTGCATAAGTATACTCTTCTTTTCTACATGAAAAAGACAATTCGCAAAGTAGACATTACTTTTATTCCTTATTTCTCCTCGGAAATATTTGAGCAGCTTCGTATAATAAGGATGTGAACTCGGCAGTCTAAAATGAGAACACCACTAGATGACCGGGGCCAGGGAATTACAGAACCATACGGGTCTGATATAGTTAATATGAACGTCTTTAGGACCCTGTTAAGAACCCCGTAAGGGAGCGTATTTCCTAACGTAGTTACCCTTGTCATCTCAGCAACATCACTAAGTATTCCATTAGTAATGTGAAGTCTGCAGTAGAGCAGTATCTTCACGGGATCAAGTTTCGATTCGAGCAATAATGATGGCGGAATATGACCTACGGAAGTTATACGCCACAATTCATTTACAAAACGTTAACACAAATAGTGCCAGAGGCAACTGCAAGTGTCATAAGGAAGGTTTAATTGCTTAAAGCATGAATGAAACAGGTAACATCCGCAGGAGAAGAAGAAGATTATAATAATAATAATAATAATAATAATAATAATAATAATAATAATAATAATAATAATAATAATAATAATAACAATAATAATAATAATAATAATAATAATAATAATAATAATATTATTATTATTATTATTATTATTATAGTAGTAGTAGTAGTAGTAGTAGCAGTAGTAGTAGAACTGAACTAAGTAGGGGATGCTAAATTAGAAAAAAAAATTCAAATTCATTCATGTCCATTATTTAAAAAAATAAGCAAAATACTGGAATGAAAACTTTGTTTGCCGAAGGGTATTTATTGCCATTTTTGCATACTAATGTATGCGATGAGAAGACTATGATGAACTTTGGAAAAAAAAAAAAAAGTAGTGAGTTGCATATGCTAATACTCATTTTTTTTTTACCTGGCAGATGCAGATATTATATATATATGTATATATATATATATATATATATATATATATATATATATATATATATATATATATATATATATATATATATATATATATATATATATATATATATATATATATATATATATATATATATAATATATATATATATATATAATATATATATATATATATATATATATATATATATATATATATATATATATATATATATATATATAATATATATATATATATATATATATATATATATATATATATATATATATATATATATATATATATATACAGGAAATCTTTCAAACACGATAATTCACGTACACACACACACACACACACACAAACTTCTAACGTCTCACTCACATTTTAATTTATTCTCTACTTGTGCAAGTACTTCAATGGAAGCTATTTCCATTTCCCAGATAAGTTACCTCAGACTCTGGCAAATTACCCTGAACGTTGAGAAGATTTAAAGAAGAAAAAAATATCTCTACTAGTACCATAAACTGTCCTAGTGATTACCTTAAAATAGGGTAATTACACGGAAAATGACAGCTGCGATCCCTATCTGCCTTTCTCACACCTGCGGTCTCTCTCTCTCTCTCTCTCTCTCTCTCTCTCTCTCTCTCTCTCTCTCTCTGCCGAAGACCTTGCAACTACATAAATCATCTCCTCCCCCCCCAAAAAAAAACGAGCTTTCAGTGCAGGAACTCCAGGATAATAACGAATGCTATTATGTTTTCGACCTCCGCCTTTGCTCTCTGACATAACGTACAAAATTATATATAGGTATGAAATTGGTATACTTTAATTATTACAAGAACGAAAGATGTATCAATAACAAGCATATTTCAGTGTACTTTTCAAGTTATTAAGGTTAAAAAAAAAAGGAACGAACAAAGAATCAGATTGTCAAAATTGTATTAAATCAATAAACAAATATAAATTAATGAATTAGATAACCGAAGTCCATGAACTTGGATAAATCAATATATAGCTATATATTAAAGACCTGTATTTAGTCATTAGAGCCCCATAAAGCATCAAAATGGATTAATGAATCTAAAAAATATATATATATATATATATAAATCAAAGTACTCTATTTAGTAAATTAAGAGCCCCACAAAGCAATGATATGAAGTTTTTTTTTGCATGAATTATATAAATCAAATAACACTAATTAGCAATTAAAATGACATATCAATTTGCAGTTCTTATTCATGAGTGAATAACAAAACAACTACAACTGACTAGGAATCCAGAACTACACAGCGCACCAAAACGACAGTCACATTTGTGTGAATGACAATTAACTAATTATATGTTACAGCCACCATTCGCAGTTACAATCACACATGGCTCATCTAAATATAAGTCTAAAATGATATAAAGTTATAAAATAATCAGTCATTAGAACCAAAGTACTTGAGAATGAAGATTATAACTGCATTAATAATATCTCATTTTGTATTTATAATAACATATCTCATCAAAATGAATGTCATACAAGTGTAATATTAATTCAGTTAACGTAATTAGCATATAGAATCCCACAGTGCGTCAGAATGGAGATCATAATTGCATGAATCGCAAATCAAATAACTCTTTATAGCAATTAGAACCTCATAAAGCATCAGAATAGGTCATAATTGTGTGTTTAACAAATAAAAAACAACATCAATTAGCATATAGAACTACATACGTTGCATCCAATGGATGTCACAACTGTGAATTATATATTTATTCAACTAATTATCAATCAGAACCCCATAAGCCATCCAAAATTTCCTTCTTAATTGTGACGCTCAAAGAACCCCCTAAAAAGAGGGGGGGAAATGAAATTCTTACCTTGTGGTGTAATCCCAAAAGACACAACCGGGATTGGTCACATTAACAGTTCGTATCATTGCAAACGTCAAGACCACAGGTTCTGAGAGTTCTATATGTCGTCCGGCGCCCAAGGATGCCGAGAGCACACGAGAATTTAGAATTCGTGTTTTATTTACACCCTGAAAAGATAGAACAAAACCTTTTACTATGATGTTTAGCAGAGGTCGTCGGTGAGGACCAAAAATATTCTAGCTGATATGAATAAAATATTGAAATATATATTTTAGACTTTATTACTAAACTGTAAAAAATGTCTGCTTATATTTAAATTTGAAATATTATGAATAAACATATCAGACTAATGAATTTTTGTTAGCTAATAAATACCTGGTCTAGATTATAAATTGAAAACCTATTTTAGCACACAAATATATTAAATTTCAAATATGATTAATACGGATTCGATTTATATTCAGCCACGGTTTTAGAATTCCTGCAGAGCGACTGAAATGGTTAATACCTTCAATACTGCATCATACATATTAATGAACAAGGGCCATCAAAGAGAAAATTAAAAAAAAGGGCCAAATTTAAGGCTGAGTACAAACATGTGTTATTTTCTAGACTTATTCCAGAGTCAGATGTTATTTTAAAAAAAGAAAATGCGATTCTATAAATCTTGAAAGAAATATTCACAAAACCTCTAACATGGTTGCCATTGAAAAAAAAAAATCCTCACCTCAAAATTCATAAGATAATTTCTGCCATCCGGTTGTAAGAGATGGTGCAGACCGTCATAGCTGAAGAAGACGATTTTGACCAAGCCATTCTCCGAGTTCTCCAGCAGCGCTTCAGGGGGAAGCGTTATAGTATCCAAGGGCGCTTTGGAATAAGCAGTGATATCATGCGGGAAGTCGGATATTGGAGCAGAGGGGACGGTGTCCAGATAAGAGGAAGTTGTCGCCAAGGGCGATGTAGGCGCTGACGATGGGTCAGAGGGGCTTGATGGTGTGGATACTAACCAAGTCTCTCCAGGAGAAGGGAAGGATACTGCGGCCACGTTTCTAGTTTCTAGTACTTGTAGGCGCAGGACTGGATATAGAAAAAAAGTATTAGTTGATAAATGCTTGTGCAAAAAACGAATAAGGTGTTTATAAGAGTAAAATGTAGAATACGACCTATAATAATAATAATAATAATAATAATAATAATAATAATAATAATAATAATAATAATAATAATAAAGA
Source organism: Halocaridina rubra (assembly GCA_037179515.1). Classification (NCBI taxonomy): domain Eukaryota; kingdom Metazoa; phylum Arthropoda; class Malacostraca; order Decapoda; family Atyidae; genus Halocaridina; species Halocaridina rubra. The sequence goes on along the minus strand of JAXCGZ010022799.1, from coordinate 11,829 downwards.
GACAATATTACCTAGTATTGACAATTTATTATAAGCTGCTTCAAAAATTTTCTATCACTAATATAAAAATAAATTAGCATTAGCATCAATATTCCATCCATATAAACATAAATAAGAAATTAAATAATTATAAAAATTAAAATGGGACACCTTTGACATATAATCAAAAGTCACCTTAATTAATATTAAATATAATTATACGATTAAAAAAAGGGAGTTTCATGAATATGTAAGAGTTTTAGGTAAAATAAAAGTCTATTTAGACATACACACTGGTCAATTACACTGAAGGTGTGTCATTAAGTATGTGTCAGGGTGTACACATGAAAACACATTTAATATGTACATAATTATGAAAACGCATGCATACTTATGTATATGCACATACATATTTATGCACTCATTTACATATAATTGTGTATAGGTATATCAACACATGCGTGTCTTCCCAAAATCATAGTATATATGTAAGCAGTCATGGATGCTTCTATGGATGCATAATTACAGTATGAAAGTATGCATTATATGTAGGTAAGTATGTAAGTAAATATACATAGACATAGCTGTGCACTTATGCATATATGAATTCAAACACGTTTTGAATGACTATATTTATAAATATATTATGAATGAGGTCATCAATGTATATGACCATATGTCAGTATGCTTACGGAACTGTATATATATATATATATATATATATATATATATATATATATATATATATATATATATATATATATATATATATATATATATATATATATATATGCTTGTACAAGTGATATCTAAAAATACTTGAAAAGTAAAAAAAAATATATACATTAATAACATGCTTTTTACAATATTTTCAAAAGCACTTCTTTTAAAATAACAGCAAATGATGCCTTATTAAAATAAACAACAACAGCAGTAAATGAAAGATGAAAAATAAAAAAAAGGCATAAATGCTTAAAAAACCTCGTGTTTACTTTCACATGTCTCGAGATGTGTTCGTTCATGCATACAGATAATATTTTTACTTCAAACTCTCCTTCCTAGGGTCTTTGTAACGAAGAGCAAGTAAGTCAAAAATGCTCTACAAAATGCTGATAAAACTTGCCTTAGAGATTTTTACTTCAAACTCTCCTTCCTAAGGTCTTTTTAACGAAGGGCAAGTAAGTAAAAAATGTTCTAAAAAAAATAAAGATAATATTTTCCTTGGGGATTTTTACTTCAAACTCTCCTTCCTAGAGTAATTATCGAAGAAAAAGAAGGACAAAAAGGTCCTAAACAATAAAGATTAAATATTATGAAAGACTGAAAATAAAATTTTAAAAACAAGTAAATACTTTAAAACTAAGGAAATAAACCCCCAAATTATACTTATAACTTCAAACGCAAAACTAAGTAAAATTTTAAAACAAAGAAAAATTACAATAAAATAATACTTAGGAATAAAAAAAAATCAATAACTTAAAAGTAACAAAAACACTTATAATATAAAACAAGAAATCTAAAATCATACATAAAAAAGTTGAAAAGTTCCCCACATATTTATGCTTTTAAAAGTAAAGAAAAACAATATACAATCAAAATAAAAACTAAAAATGTAAAACAAAAATGTAAAACCAAAGTCCAAAATAATACTTAATAAATTACCGTAAACAATACTTAAAAAAAAAACACAAATAAAAAACAATTGTTTAAACAAATCCTGGCTGTCACTTTCACATGTCTCTGGACACAACTTCATACATACTGATAAACTCTTCCTTAGGGAACTTTCACTAGCAGAAAAAAATATAAAAATAAATTAGAGAAAAATTCCTCCACCCTAAAGTCTTTAT
>JAXCGZ010022799.1:0-2500 GCA_037179515.1 Halocaridina rubra | reverse complement strand
AGACCTCTATGCTCTGTATCTCGTACATTAACCTGTCAACTTATAAATAATAGCTGAGACTAAGGCGCTTTTTAATATCTCCTGAAACTTCCATGGCTTTGTAGGTTTCAGACTGGTTTGCTATACCAAAAGGACCCGAGTTCGGAAACCATTTCCTTCCAATTAAAAAAAAAACCCTGCTTCACTTAGTCTTGTCGAGGATGTTGCAGGGACAGGGTCTGGCATCTGTCATTCCTAATACCTGCCAACTCAGCTGGCAAGAGAGTGCATAAGTAGATATGATAAGGTTAGAACCAACAGCACAATAAGCTGATACGAGAGAAGAGGCATAAATATACCCGTTCTGAGACTTTGCAAATGAAATAAAATCCTAAAGCAAAATATAAATATTCTCTTTTAAGTCAATTATTATTTACAAATGTACTTTGGATAAACAAAAGAAATTCAAACTTGAACATCAACGCTCAAGAAAGAGATATAAAAATTCAAATCTTGAATACAAAAACCAGAGTCGAACCGAAACTAAAGGAAATAAGAAAGTATAAAAGCCAAGGAGAAAATATTCTTCATACTAAGCGCTTCGCTCTTGTTTTTATTCTTATTATATACTACCTAATTATTATCATTTCTATTATTATTGTTATTCTCTCTCTCTCTCTCTCTCTCTCTCTCTCTCTCTCTCTCTCTCTCTCTCTCTATATATATATATATATATATATATATATATATATATATATATATATATATATATATATATATATATATATATATATATATATATATATAAGAACATCTACTTGCACTACCAAAAGAAGAAGAAGAAGAAGAAGAAGAAGAAGAAGAAGAAGAAGAAGAAGAAAAAGAAGAAGAAGAAGAAGAAGAAAAAATAAGAAAGAAGAAGAAAGAAGAAAGATGAAGAAGAAGAAGAAAGAAGAAGGAAGAAGGAAGGAAGAAGAAGAAAGAAGAAGGAAGAAGGAAGAAAGAAGAAGAAGAAGAAGAAGAAGACGAAGAAGAAGAAGAAGAAGAAGAAGAATGAGAAAAAGAAGAAGAAGAAGAAGAAGAATATATATAATAAAAAGTATAGACGCACAACCGAAGAAGAGCTAAAACAGAAATGATAAGTAAAAAATAGAATAAAATAAGTAGTAGTAATGGTTCTGGAAAAAATAAGAAATAGGAGAAAAAAAATCTTCCCAATGGATTAGCCCTGGAAACCCATAAGTCCTGGAAGCAATATACAGCATTATCCTCCCCCCCCCCAGTCCCCAAATACTTCTGACCCTCTCCAAAACTACATTAATTCCCAACTCTCCTAACTTTTTCGACCAGTCCTCTATGACACACCCTCCAATACCTCGTCAATTCCCTACCCCTGATTTGCAGCTCCCCTTCCCCAGACCGATTCCCTAAACCCTCAACTCCAATAGAACATCAATTCCCCAACCCCCCTCCTTGAAGCTCACCTGATAACCAAATATTCAATTACTTGTCCCTCCTGCAGCATTTCCTCCAAAGCCCAAATCTCCAAGGCACACCAACCAATACATCACTAATTCCCTATTTTCACTTTTCAGCAACAATTCCTCCACCCCCCCTTGCAGCAGCACCACGTTAAGTCTATACTCTTAGGGGCCCCCCCCTACTCTCATCCAGCCAAACTTGTAATAATATACATTCCAATCTTTTAGACAACAGCCTGCCTGGACCTTGCCCCCCCCCCCCGACCTATTTCCTTGTGACACTACACAATATCGCCTCTACCAATTTAACTGTCATTTATGAGATCTCCTGAGAGTCCAGGAGGAGGAGGAGGAGGAGGAGGAGGAGGAGGAGGAGGAGGAGGAGGAGGAGGAGGAGGAGGAGGAGGAGGAGGAGGAGGAGGAGGAATTAGAAAAAGAGAGAGTAAAATGGGTTCAGGAAAGAGGCGTAAGTGGAAGGAAGAGTATTAACAAAAACAGAGGGAGAAGGAGGAGGAAAAGAGAGAGAAGTGGGGAAAATGCAAAATGAGAAAAAATATAGTAATAACAATAAGAACGGGAGCAGGAAGAGGAAAATTAAATGCGAGAGGGGGAGGAAGGAAAAGAAAAAGGAGCAGAAGGTCATGAATGAAAAACGAAATGAAGAAAAAGAGAAGGAATAATAAGAATATGAAAGTAATTAAAACTAAATACGAGAATAAAGTTAGGCTGAAAACGCTAGAAAGCGTATTAATGAGAGAGAAGAGAGAGAAAAGAGGGAATTGACGTTAGATCAGTAAAGTACATAAGAACTACATAAATACTTAACTACACAGGTAATTTACATAAAACAAAAAAAATCGTAATAATTATACTATAAAAAATACTCACTCATATGCTACATTATCATGCACAAATAAGTGGTATGACTCTTAAAATAGAACTTTCATTACATTCATTTCAAGAAAAAAATGTATATATGTTAGAACCACTAACAACAAATACATTCATATCTTGTCAAAGTTAGGAACTCAATTGTCGAT
>JAXCGZ010022798.1:115000-120000 GCA_037179515.1 Halocaridina rubra | reverse complement strand
TCCCTCCATTTTCAGAAGGGGCACACTTATCAAAAATGTTCACCAGCCACCACTGGGCCCGTAACAATAATTTCTCAGTCCCGGACTTGCTCACGATGTGGCACAGTTGCTGAAAATTAATGACAATATAATTACCTGAGTGTCGGTAGACCCTATTTCTAATGTATTTTATTTTACCAGATGAGGTACCTTTCAGCCTGCTTTTAAGGTTGTTGTTTGGGTAATGAGCTTTATCAAATATTATAAATTTCAGTCTGTTAAATATGGTCCCCTGTTATATTCAGATTTAGCTAGAGCAAAAGAAAAGCTGATTCATTGTGTTCAAAGAGAAGCATATTCATGTAAAATAACAGCACAGACCCAAGGCAAGAAACTTCACAATATAATAAGTTTGATCCCTTTTTAGATGATAATGGCCTTTTCAGAATGGAGGGTCGTTTGGAGTATGTAGGCTTGAATTCTGAATGCAAGCATCGTATTATAATTCATCCTACTCAAATAGACAAGCATTTGGTTCTATTCCAACATATTTTTCTCAAACATACTGGCGTTTCGACCCTTGTTTCCACATTGAGATATGTTTACTGGATTGCACTACTTCAAAAGACAGCCAAGACTGTTTGTGGAGAATGTGTGACCTTTCGAAGACATGATTTCAAGGCCTATAGCCGGCCAATTGCTTCTCTTCAAGAACTCTGAGGCAAATCTGAACGTCTTTTTACCGAGACTGGGTTGGATTTTGCTGCTCCTTTAGTTTGTGTAGAATTACCTTGAAGTATATTATATATTTTGCTCTTTACATGTGCTGTTATTGTCCCCCATGCTCCATGGTGGGAAGCTTGGTGGGAACGTCTCATTAGGTCAGTCAAGTTATCTCTTAAAAAAACTTTAGGTGTTAAGTGTTTATCAAGAGGTGAGCTAGAAGTCTTTCTTCATGAAGTGGAAAATTGTATTAATTCAAGACCTTTAACCTTTGTAAGTGTGGAACATGACGTGTCTAAGCCATTGACTCCTTATCATTTCCTTATTGGTCGTACTGCTGCATTTCAGCCTGAAATTAATGAGAACATTCATTCTTGTGTGTCTTCTAAAGAGTTTGTGTATGCGAGAAGCTGGCCGTCAGAAGTAGCTGGATTAGCTTTATAAAATTAGGAGTACAGAGCACATTAGAAAATTGCCTTATACTGCTAAAGGCCTTGTACCGAAATGTACTTTAAAGAGGGGTTCTGTTGTATTTATCAAAGAAGATAATATTCCTAGATTACGATGGCCTCTTGGTGTTATTGTAGACTTCCTACAAGGCAAAGCTGCTATTGTCAGAAGTGTAAATGTTAAGGCTTTTAAGGGAATTATTAGCCGACTCATAGAGAAACTAGCTAATACTGATGTTTGTGAAAATAACTTACCTTATGATTACAATGAAATTATTGTTGATAAGAAAGAACATAATGTTTCACTACCAGCTGATCAACCTATATTATCTTTTACAATTAAAGGACGTGTAGTAAATGCTCTCATGAAATTGGTCTTGTAATCGTTTATTTTTTTCTTTATATAACTTACTGCTTTTCTGTAGTAAATGAGTAGCTATATGAACACCTATGGTGGAAAGAATGTTAAATATACCTGTCAATAGTTATTTTGTGTTTTCTGTTGTGCTAGTTTCATATATATATATATATATATATATATATATATATATATATATATATATATATATATATATATATATATATATATATATATATATATATATATATATATATATATATATATATATATATATATATATATATATATATATATATATATATATATATATATTTATATATACATATATATATATATATATATATATATGCATATATATATATATATATATATATATATATATATATATATATATATATATATATATATATATATATATATATATATATATATATATATATATATATATGTATATATATATATATATATATATATATATATATATATATATATATATATATATATATATATGTATATATATATATATATATATATATATATATATATATATATATATATATATATATATATATATATATATATATATATATTTATATATATATATATATATATATATATATATATATATATATATATATATATATATGTATATATATATATATATATATATATATATATATATATATATATATATATATATATATATATATATATATATATGTATATATATATATATATATATATATATATATATATATATATATATATATATATATATATATATATATATATATATATATATATATACATATATATATAGATATATATATATATATATATATATATATATATATATATATATATATATATATATATATATATATATATATATATATATATATATATATATACATATATATATATATACATATATATATATATATATATATATATATATATATATATATATATATATATATATATGTATATATATATATATATATATATATATATATATATATATATATATATATATATATATATATATATATATAGATAGATAGATAGATAGATAGATAGATAGATATATATATATATATATATATATATATATATATATATAGATAGATAGATAGATAGATAGATAGATATATATATATATATATATATATATATATATATATATATATATATATATATATATATATATATATATATATAAAACATTTATCATAATTCATTTTATTTTAGTAATTAATTCTTTATTTACATATTTTGCTTATTTAAAAAAGTTATTCTATTTCCAATATTATTTGTTATGTCTGTGATTTAATTTTTAGTATTGTTTTTATATCTATGATGTAGTAAATAATAATCAGTTCGCAGTATAAATGATGTTTCAATAGTGCCAACTTCCTGACCTTTAGAGTCAGTTCGCCTGTTACCCTCGATTTTGTAATAGTGCTTAGAGAGTAATAGTTTGTGTGCTGAGCCTTATACTGGTATCAGGCACTATTCTCATTAAGAGAATCTTGTTTACATAAAACTAACCTGATGATTTCCTCTATAAGCTGCCAAAAGCAATGGTGTTCTTCCATGAGCATCAACAGCGTTGACATTAGCCCCACTTTCCAACAACAATTCGCAAATATCTTGCACACCCTGGAATAAATCAAGAATTTTATGAGGGTCATTTATGTGGTTTTATTGCTTCTTTCAACAAGTGTATTATATGTAACACCGTTCTAATCATAGAGTATGTGCATATTACAATATATCTATTTAAGGAATGGCGAGATATATATATATATATATATATATATATATATATATATATATATATATATATATATATATATATATATATATATATATATATATATATATATATATATATATATATATATATATATATATATATATATATATATATATATAGATATATATATATAGATATATATATATATATATATATATATATATATATATATATATATATATATATATATATATATACATACACACACACACACACACACACAAAGAGTGTTTCACAAACTTTGCCAAATCATGTTCAAAACAATCAAATTTTAACAGCACGTGTAAAAACAGGTCAAAATGTTATGTCTTATTTTTCATGTTTTTATCATTGCAGATATAGAAATGACATTCACTGGAAAAGAAAAGGAGTTTTGTATGTTTGGAGTATGCTCTAACAAAGTTGAACATTTGAGATTATCTATAATCTCTAATCTTGTATGTTGAATGTTTTTTTTATAAATTGATATACAATTGAGTCCAAGGAAAACTGACCAAGGCTTAAATCCAAGTGACAATCAGGTGTTAACTGTACAAAAGCAAATCCAGAAATATTTCTGGAAACAACGTTATTGCAAATAACTATTGTGCTACTTGTAGTCCTGTTAATTCTGTGGGGCATATTACTTAAATGAATAACTATGGCATTTGAGTTTTGACTGACTTTAGCTGAATATATATGCTGAGTTTCTCTTTTTATCAAATCTTTATTAGACTGGCCAATGTAAAATCATTTACAAGCTCTGCAATGTATCTTGTATACTATCTTGTTATACTACTGGGAGCTGTTTTTTATCAAAATATTCTTAATTGCGGTACTGTAAGTGAAGACGAACTTTACATTGATTAAATAGAGCGCTGATCTAATATTGTGGAAACCGAAAGAGTAAAGCAAGCAAAATGAATTCGAAGTGGGTTCCTCCTCTACTTTATTATTCTTGTAATATGTTTTAAGGGCTCTATTATAACAAAGTTCCAAACTGTGTGGCTGATAATAAACATTCTTCCCACCGGACCTAATAGTTCACACTCTTGATTAAAGAATTCAGGGTTGACAATGCTTAATGCTCTCAAAAACATGAAGAAAACTATAGATATTTTTACATTAATATGAAAACCAGAGAAAAAACGACCAGATGAGGAATTAGTTGTTGGCTTTCTATAAATACTGGATTTACAAATGAAAGGCTGTCTATGATGTACAGGGAGTCCCCGATTTATGTCGGTCCGAGTTATGCGTTTCCGCCGTTATGACAGAGGCCCATAAATTATAAATAAATTATTAATAAATCAAATTTATGACCTACCTGGCTGGTATGGTAAATACAAACTATGAGCTCTGAACAGTTTGCGAGCGTGGTGGACGAATACACAGCTAGAAGCATTATTGTATTCGTATATATAAAGTTCATTACTTTATATATTTACTTGTTTATGAAACTGGTTCCTTGAAGGAATTAGATTGAATTTATTCACAATATTACCAAACATATAACCATGTATGAACGATCCATCAATGTTTATGTTTATCTCATAGTGTATACTGTAGACTTTTTGCAAATTTTGTTTTAGAGAATATAACATTATTAATTTACATGTATCAGTGTAATATACTTTTTTAGATGTGGTAAAAGTATTTATCCTTTATTTCTAAATAGCAAATTTATATT
>JAXCGZ010022798.1:100000-110000 GCA_037179515.1 Halocaridina rubra | reverse complement strand
CCCCACGCCATCCCCGTTATCACCTGAGTTTTGTCAGCTGTTCTGACTGCCCGAATCAAGGCCTGTAAAAAAGCGATGTCATTAAAACATTCGCTCACGAGCGTTAGAGAAGGTATCTTAGTATTATTTTCCTGTCATTTCTATTGACCTTTAGGGGTGTTAAAAATGATCACTTTTCTCCTAGATTTTGAAGGATTTTGTTTTCCAATTACTGGAAATCAACTGTTTGAAGTAGGATAGTCAGTGTAGGATATGAAAATCGCCTTAGTCTATTAAAGCTCCACTGATTTCAAGCAACTGAACGTTACCTCAGAATTCAGCAGCTTCTTGCAATATAATTCGTCATTCAATGCCATACTAGTTTTTATTATAATTATCATTATTATTATTATTATTATTACTATTATTATTATTATTATTATTATTATTATTATTATTATTATTATTATTATTATTATTATTATTATTATTATTATTATTATTATTATTATTATTATTATTGTTTTTATCATTATTATTATTGTTATTATTATTATTATTATATTATTATTATTATTATTATTATTATTATTATTATTATTATTATTATTATCATTATTATTATTATTATTATTATTATTATTATCTTTCTTCCTTACTTATACAAGATGAATATTTGAAAGTCGGTGTATCTTACTTTTTTATTATTAAGATCTCTCTCCCAGTCTCATGTTGTGGATGACAAATTTTCCGCTAATTTACTTCCCTTGCAACTTTCGTTAACCATTTGTGAACTTACCAAATCCGAGTACAATAAGTTACTCTTATTGCGCAAAGTCTCCTTGGCGTTTTTCTCTAAAAGAAGTTCAACGGCATCACTCTGGCCCCACTTTCCTGCAATGTGAAGTGGTGTGTTACCATCCCGATCTTGCCCATTACAGTTCGCCCCTCTTCCAATCAGCACGGTCATGACGTCCTCGTAACCCTCCCTGGCAGCTTCGTGTAGAGGAGTCGCTTCAACTTTATCCTAAAATTCAGAATCCGTCGAGACATGGCAATTAGAGACTTTGAATGAGATTATCCTCTTAAAGAGTTGAGTAAGAGGATGCTCAGCATATTTTTAAGAGGCTGAAAACACTAGATTAAAAGATGAGCGATATGTTGTTGTGAAAATATGAATATTCTTACCGCTATTTTATTTGAATGCTCTAAATCTGCATAGAGAGATAATACCTGCACATTGACAGAAGCACCTTTGTCGAGTAAGGCTTTGACGACGAAGAGATGGCCCCAGGCAGAGGCATAATGCAAAGGTGTTTTACCTTGAGTTTCATCCGTTAAATTAGGATCTGCTCCTCCTTCCAAGAGAGCATCCGCTATAAGAACATCACCCTGATAAAAAGATCATCGGTGTTAATCATTTTATCCATATAATAATTTTGAAATGCTAAATGCCACTTGAACTATTATTTTCCTTCAGGAAAGAATGCATAAAGTGCAATCCTGCACCTGTTTTCATCGATAGTAAAGACCAGAATCTATTTGCTGTTACAACTACAGTTAATAATATCATCATTGGGTTACTTGTAGTGATATGCACTATAATATATGAAATAGTATATCTCTCAAGAAAAGATGGCTTAAAGTGCAGGCGCCAGACATCTTTCTATCTTCAGTAAAGATTGAGATCTAAATTGGAAAGGAACCACTGCTTATTAATTTATCGGCAGCTTAACGAAGTGCTATGTTAGACATCACTTAAACTATCCTATTTCTCGTTGTGTAAAAAGAAATATTACTTAAATCATTAGTACTGAAAAGATTATATTTTACCATGTGTTCAAATACAGGAGGGTGAATAAACACAGTAAATACTAGATTGAAGCAGAAACAAAGTATATAATCTTTGTGTACCTTGAATGCCGCTTGACAGAGAACAGTGTAGCCATACAGATCCCTAGTGTTGGGATCGGCGCGCCCTTTGAGCAAACTGATGACCTGTGCTACCTTCGAGCCTTGTACTGAATTGACCAAGAACTCATTGACCTGCAGGAGGCATAGAATATAAGGTGATGATGAGAGAGAGAGAGAGAGAGAGAGAGAGAGAGAGAGAGAGAGAGAGAGAGAGAGAGAGAGAGAGAGAGAGAGAGAGAGAGAGAGAGAGAGAAGAGAGGAGAGGGGGAGATTTACAGTTTCAAAAAGTAGTCTTGAAGATTACACATGTTGATGTTTCAATATGATATCAAAAAGTTTATGTATTCAATATTTTAACCATTTTTACACATTGCATGTTCAGTTCAGATTACCAACTATTATTCTGATATCTGTGTAATATCAATAACGTCTATTATGTTTGTCATGACCGCAGAAACTCCTTACCAGATGTGTGAAATACTGCCCTTCTTTATTGGCAATCGTGGTGTCGCAACCTCTCTCCAACAATAAGTTGACCACATCTGGATAACCTCCGCTGATAGCAGAATGCAGAGGGGTGTTGCCTCTTTGGTCCTTAGGAAATAAGAAAACACTTGCTGATTCAGTAATTTACACATGTATTTTTCATTCTGAGAGATGCTCTTTTGAGGATTATTGGAGTGGTACTAAAAGCAGATTGAGCTATAGAAAAGATGATTACACGATACTGAAACTATATCTTTGTAAAAGAGTAGTGAATAATAATAAACTGTCAAAGCTGTTCCGCTTGCTTTAAAGCATTACTTTCCTCAGATGATCTGCAGTACAAGCATACGTCTATCTATTCTTTTTCCTGATGTCTTGGCGAAGTTGAATTTATCCACTGTCAGGCATTTCTATAGCTATACAATGTAACCCACAGAGTTTACAGTGGTTAAAAAGCGCCTGATTTCACTCATGCCTTTTCATATATATGTATCTATAACATATTTCAATAGATAAGCTCTAGGTAGATCACCTGATACGTTAGGACAAGTATCTGACCAAACAAGCCTCAGAAACTCCCTGATATATAAGATAATAAAGAATGATACAGGACTAATGAAAGAAGTGGCGTCATGCACGAAGAATATTGTTTCACCTGAGGATTAATATTTGCCTTGCTGTCTATTAGAAGGGCAGCTATGCGGATATGACCATTAAAACATGATGTGTGAAGGGGTGTGGTTTTGTTGCTATCTTCAATGTTAACGTCTGCACCCCTGCAAAATAATAATCAAATATCAGAGCTTGATACCTTGCGTCATCCAGTCTCTGTATGCTTGCTCACAATTATCTCAATATTCTTTGCTCAAGTTTTGAGACTGATTTCTAGACTCATAAATAGTATATTTAAAAAGACTAAGATAAAAAATAAAGACTGTGCTCTGCAATGAATTATTTATCTTATGTTATTTTTTTCATAAATGAAGGATTTACATGTGATTTTCAGTTAGTTATGTTGTTAATTCATTGCCACGGAAGACTTTTATATAGAATACTCCAATTTCTACAGAGCCAAAGCTAACACCAAATCTTGTTAAGTTAATATAGGAAACAAAAATCTTTTGAATCATTTAACTCAAGGCGATATCAGCCTCTGCCTTATCCACAGTGTCGCTATTAATAAAAGGGCATCACTTATGGCATAATGCCACGCTGATATGGAAGACCTGGGATGATAATCTAGAGGGAGGGGGTTCCTAGTGGCTACATAGACCCTGAATACAAGTATATAGTGTCGGTTACCATTCTATAAGTAATGAGGCGATATTCAGCTGCCCTCTGGCACATGCGTGATGAAGAATAGACCAATGAAGATTTCCTTTAGTGTCTGGACTGGCACCCCACTCTAGCCATTGTTGCAGCGCCTCACAGTCACCTGATTCCACCGCTGGCATTAACTGCTGTCCAATCTGAAAATGCAAAATTAGTCTCATCAGCTGTAAGATATAATCATATAAGAAAAGTAGAGTAGTTATCACATTGTTTCTCCTCCTGATGTCATGATTGTTGCCTTTCAAAAGATATTGCACAAGAGTCATTCTGGAAACTGAGTTGACAATTGCTTTATAAATACACATTAAAGTGCTGTATTATTTCATGTTGGAGGTTAATGATAATCACCTGATGGTAAATGCGATCAGATATAAAGTCACAAAGTAAATTCATACCAAAGGGAAGAACTGTCACTACTCAGCTTGTTCAGTACAATGTACTGAGGTGGAACTACAAAAGGAAACCCACTAAAGCTTTTTATCATCTTGATACGTGAAATATAATCTGCGCTTTTCCACACACTTATATGTCTAGTCGTGGATATATTAAGTGCTAAGCCCTTAATTGACTGGAACTGATATGGTTATATATTTTATTCGTAAACACTCGTTAGAGAACTGCAGACTTCATGTTATCATATACATGATATGGATTAGTTTGTGTATTCTTGGAATTCAGTAAAAGATGAATAATGTGAAATATTTTTGTTACTGACTCCTTCCTTTATATGATCTTATGTTATTTTCTGCTGAGCATATTTCGTGATTCTGCTGCATATGGCATTTTCTATGTTAGCCAGCGTTGTCCGTTGTTTTGTGGAGGTATATACACAGACAGCAGTACCTTTTATTATGGAATGGCAGAAGCAAAGCATGATCTCTAAGGTTTTGGATGGAGTTTCCCACTAGAACCCTTCCATATGCATTGAATTTTCGGAGGAGAGAATTATGTAAAGGAAGAATCCTAGTTCCTCTCTCAGCTATCAACTTTTATGATACGCGGAGGAATACAGAAGCTGTAATATTGCTTCCTGCTCCAGGAAAATAGAATTAAGACTATGCAGAGTAAAAGGGAAAGATATTATGAGCAATAGTAGACAGGAGACGCTCATCTCCTCACTTGGACAGAACCCATTTGCCATCAAGATACCGGAGGTACTCATTTTTACAGGATCCTCTTATTTCTATGACTGGGTTATGCCTCTCATGGTAGATTTAAAACCAAGTATTTTTACCTTTGACCATAATCCTAGTGTGTTGTCTGTACTTACTAAGTGTAGGAAAGATTGTTTCTTGCGATTCAGTTTAGTGCGATCAGCCTTCCCTTTCTCCAACAAAACTCTCACAACCGAAGTATGGAATCCTTTTGCAGCTTCGTGGAGAGCTGTGTTCCCACTCTTATCCTGGAATATGGAAAATGGTTAGAGTTTATAGGTACTGCCATTCCGGTGGTGGTATTGAATTAGAATTTTATTTTTAGTTACCAGACTCTGGGATAAAGATGGGTGTTGTATCAAGTCTTTATCTTAATACATTACGGCTTCGTAGTCCATGTTACCTTGCAAAATGGAAAAAGATTGTAAAAGATTATTTAGAAAACTTAGTTTATCCCATTTTCTTTCTCTTTAGAAACGGCATTAAGCAAGTCAGTTATCACTTACTCCATGACAAAAAGGCCATCCCATTTCGAAACTAGAATATAACACTCTAATTCCATTCAACCAGAGAATCGTCAGAGTTACAGACTAACATGGCAAGGAAAACCCTTTCACATTTCATAATTCAGCATGAAAAAGTAAATACTAACCAGAAGAAAAATGTACACAAAGAAAATATTCAATGCGTATATGCAGCGCCCTGTTTGTTTGGTGATACTTTTCCTAGATGTCAGACAGATAGAAGCCTGCTACAGATAACCACTTAACACTGAGTGTCAGTGAGATATGGACAATTAAATTCAGCTTTCTTAAGTCACACACGACATAGTTCATAGAGCCATCGGGAATGAGCTACATGCAATATATATATATATATATATATATATATATATATATATATATATATATATATATATATATATATATATATATATATATGCGTGTGTGTGTGTGTGTGTGTGTGTGTGTGTGTGTGTGTGTGTGTGTGTGTGTGTGTGATTACCTAATTGTGAATACCTAATTGTGTTTACGAGAAAGAGCCCAAAGCTCGTATCTTCCCGTCTCCTCATCGGTTCCATTTTATACTTAGTGATACTTATCATACCTGTTCTTAAAACTATGGATTGAGATAGCATTAACTACCTCCTCGCTTAGCCAATTCCAATTATCAACTACTCTTACACTGAAAAAGTATTTCCTTACATCCTGCAAAGAAGTTTTCTTACCAAGCTTCAAACTATGACCTCTAGCTCTAGAGCCAGCCATATCAAAATATCGATCCCTATCCACTCTATCATAACCATGAAGGAATTTAAAGACTGTCACCATATCCCCCCTCACTCTTCTAGCTTCCAGTGATGGTAAGTCTAATAGCCTCTCATTATAACTGAGATTGCGTATTTCTGGCACCAGTTTCATGGCATGTCTTTGAACTTTTTCAAGCTTAGCTATGTGCTTTTTCAAGTGTGGATTCCAAAAGGGGGCTAAATATTCGAGTTTTGTCCTCACATAGGTTACATAAATATTTCTGAACATTTCCTTGTCCATGTGCCTGAAGGCTACCCTTAGATTTGATAAGAATGCATATGCTGCCCTTACTACGCCATTTATATGTATTTCTGGAGACAAATCTGCCAGTATGTTTACTCCTAGATCTCTCTCATTTTCTGTCTCTTTAAGTTGTACTCCAGCCACCAAGTAGTCAAGCTTGGGCCTTCTTGCACTTGTACCCATTCTCATTACCTTACATTTTGAAGTATTGAATTTCATTAGCCACTTTTCTGACCACTCATGCAGATTATTTAGATCCTCCTGAAGTTCTCTACCATTGTTCTCGTTTTTTACTTTCTTCACAATCTTTGCATCATCTGCAAACATATTCATGAATGAATTTACAGACTCTGGTAGGTCATTTACATATACAAGGAACAAAAGTGGCCCTAAAACTGAACCCTGTGGAACTCCACTACTAACTCTTCTCCATTCACACACTGAGTGTCTTACTCTAACCCTCTGTTCCCTTCCTTCTAAGTAAGTTTTTATCCATTCCAAAACATTTCCACCTATTCTAGCCATTGCTTGCAGCTTCCTAATAAGTCTCCCATGTGGAACAGTGTCAAACACTTTCTGGAAGTCTAGGAATATGCAATCTGCCCAGCCCTCTCTTTCCTGTAAGATTCGGCTTACCTTATCATAGAATTCTAATAAGTTTGTTACTGTTGATCTACTTTCTCTGAAGCCATGTTGCCTCACTGACAAAAAGTTGAAGGATTCCAAGTGAAGAGAGATATGTTTCCTTAGTAGTTTCTCCATAACTTTGCAAACTATGCTGGTCAAGGAAACTGGTCTATAGCTCAGAGCCGTATCCCTCCTTCCTTTTTTGAAGATATGTATCACATTTGCTTGTTTCCAGCATCTTGGAATCTCCCCTGACTCCAGTGACTTTTTAAATATGATACTTAGTGCCAATGATATTGAGTTTGCGCATTTTTTAAGCACATGAGGGGATATATCATCAGGACCTGTAGCTTTATGAACATCTAAATCCATCAGCGCTTTGCATACCTCTGTGGCTGTAAGGTTGATGTTCTCTAATACCGGCCCTTGAGCATCTATCTCTGCAATCTACGGGGGTGGGGCATTTTCTACTGTAAATACTGACTGAAACTCCTTGTTCGATTCTTTGCAGACATGTGTGTGTGTGTGTGTGTGTGTGTGTGTGTGTGTGTGCGTGTGTGTGTGTGTGTATATATATATGTGTGTGTGTAATTACCTAATTGTAATTACCTAATTGTGTTTACGGGAAAGAGCCCAAAGCTCGTATCTTCCCGTCTCCTCATCGGTTTCATTTTATACTTAGTGATACTTATCATACCTGTCCTTAAAACTATTGATTGAGATAGCATTTACTACCTCCTCGCTTAGCCAATTCCAATTATCAACTACTCTTACACTGAAAAAGTATTTCCTTACATCCTGCAAAGAAGCTTTCTTACGAAGCTTCAAACTATGACCTCTACTTCTAAAGCCTGTCATATCAAAATATCGATCCCTATCCACTCTATCATAACCATGAAGGAATTTAAAGACTGTCACCATATCCCCCCTTAATCTTCTAGCTTCGAGTTATGGTAAGTCTAATTCCCTCAGCCTCTCATCATAACTGAGATTGCGTATTTCTGGCACCAGTTTCATGGCATGTCTTTGAACTTTTTCAAGTTTAGCTATGTGCTTTTTCAAGTGCGGATTCCGAAAGGGGGCTGCATATTCGAGTTTTGGCCTCACATAGGTTACATAAATATTTCTGAACATTTCCTTGTCCATGTGCCTGAAGGCTACCCTTACATTTGATAAGAATGCATATGCTGCCCTTACTATGCCATTTATATGTATTTCTGGAGACAAATCTGCCAGTATCTTTACTCCTAGATCT
Organism: Halocaridina rubra; assembly: GCA_037179515.1. Taxonomy (NCBI): domain Eukaryota; kingdom Metazoa; phylum Arthropoda; class Malacostraca; order Decapoda; family Atyidae; genus Halocaridina; species Halocaridina rubra. The sequence continues at coordinate 101,700 of JAXCGZ010022798.1, read as the reverse complement.
CTCTCATTTTATGTCTCTTAAAGTTGTACTCCAGCCACAGAGTAGTCAAGCTTGGGCCTTCTTGCACTTGTACCCATTCTCATTACCTTACATTTTGAAGTACTGAATTTCATTAGCCACATTTCTGACCACTCATGCAGACTATTTAGATGTTCCTGAAGTTCTCTACCATTGTTCTCGTTTCTTACTTTCTTCACAATCTTTGCATCATCTGCAAACATATTCATGAATGAATTTACAGACTCTGGTAGGTCATTTACATATACAAGGAACAAAAGTGGCCCTAAAACTGAACCCTAAGGAACTCCACTACTAACTCTTCTCCATTCACACACTGAGTGTCTTACTCTAACCCTCTGTTCATTTCCTTCTAAGTAAGTTTTTATCCATTCCTAAACATTTCCACCTATTCTAGCCATTGCTTGCAGCTTCCTAATAAATCTCCCATGCGGAACAGTGTCAAACGCTTTCTGGAAGTCTAGGAATATGCAATCTGCCCAGCCCTCTCTTTCCTGTAAGATTCGGCTTACCTCATCATAAAATTCTAATAAGTTTGTTACTGTTGATCTACTTTCTCTGAAGCCATGTTGCCTCACTGACAAAAAGTTGAAGGATTCCAAGTGAAGAGAGATATGTTTCCTTAGTAGTTTCTCCATAACTTTCCAAGCTATGCTGGTCAAGGAAACTGATTTGTAGTTCAGAGCCGTATCCCTCCTTCCCTTTTTGAAGATATGTATCACATTTGCCTGTTTCCAGCATCTTGGAATCTCCCCTGACTCCAGTGACTTTTTAAATATGATACTAAGTGCCACTGATATTGAGTTTGCGCATTTTTTTAAGCACATGAGGGGATATGTCATCAGCACCTGTAGCTTTATGAACATCTAAATCCATCAGCGCCTTGCATACCTCTGTGGCTGTAAGGTTGATGTTCTCTAATACTGGCCCTTGAGCTTCTATCTCTGTAATCTGAGGGGGTGGGGCATTTTCTACTGTAAATACTGACTGATACTCCTTGTTCAATTCTTTGCAGATCTCTTCATCCGTCTCAGTGATGCTTCCATCCGCTCTCTTTAGCCTTAAAACCTGTTCTTTCACCTTCAGTTTTCCTCTGATAAAGCTGTGGAAAAAATTGGGATTTTCTTTAGCCTTCCTGGTGATGTCCCTCTCATAGTCTCTCTCTGCCTCTCTTCTTTTATTTAGGTAGTCATTTCTTGCTCTTTTGTAGGTTTGCCAGGCATTTATGTTTTTTCTCCTCCTATACCTTTTCCAGCATTTGTCTCTCCACTCCTTAGCTCTTTTACACCCATTATCGAACCATTTCTCGCTGGCATGAATTACACTTACTTCGGTGACAGGTATGCAGCAATCTACTATCTTCCCATATTTCTCACAAAAGATGTCATACATTTCTTGTACAGATTTGTTGTAAAATAAGGTTCTCCAGTCAATAACTGCAAAAAGCTCATTCATTTTGCTGTAATCTCCTTTCGGATAGTTCCTCCTCATGTCTTCAGTGCCTCTACTCTAAGGCAGAATATCTTCAATGACGATGTGTGTGTGTGTGTGTGTGTATATATATATATATATATATATATATATATATATATATATATATATATATATATATATATATATATATATATATATATATATATATATATATATATATATATATATATATATATATATATATATAT
>JAXCGZ010022798.1:90000-92500 GCA_037179515.1 Halocaridina rubra | reverse complement strand
TATATATATATATATATATATACACAAACACATATATATATATATATATATATATATATATATATATATATATATATATATATATATATATATATGTATATATATATATATATATATATATATATATATATATATATATATATACATATGTGTGTGTGTGTGTGTGTGTGTGTATGTGTGTGTGTGTGTGTGTGTGTGTGTGTGTGATTACCTAATTGTGATTACCTAATTGTATTTACGGGAAAGAGCCCAAAGCTCGTTTCTTCCCGTCTCCTCATCGGTTCCATTTTATACTTAGTGATACTTATCATACCTGTCCTTAAAACTATGGACTGAGATGGCATTAACTACCTCCTCGCTTAGCCAATTCCAATTATCAACTACTCTTACACTGAAAAAGTATTTCCTTACATCCTGCAAACAAGTTTTGTTACGAAGCTTCAAACTATGACCTCTACTTCTAGAACCAGCCATATCAAAATATCGATCCCTATCCACTCTATCATAACCATGAAGGAATTTAAAGACTGTCACCATATCCCCCTCAATCTTCTAGCTTTGAGTGATGGTAAGTCTAATTCCCTCAGCCTCTCATCATAACTGAGATTGCGTATTTCAGGCACCAGTTTCGTGGCATGTCTTTGAACTTTTTCAAGCTTAGCTATGTTCTTTTTCAAGTGTGGATTCCAAAAGGGGGCTGCATTTTCGAGTTTTTCCCTCACATAGGTTACATAAATATTTCTGAACATTTCCTTGTCCATGTGCCTGAAGGCTACCCTTAGATTTGATAAGAATGCATATGATGCCCTTACTATGCCATTTATATGAATTTCTGGAGACAAATCTGCCTGTATCTTTACTCCTAGATCTCTCTCATTTTCTGTCTCTTAAAGTTGTACTCCAGCCACCAAGTAGTCAAGCTTGGGCCTTCTTGCACTTGTACCCATTCTCATTACCTTACATTTTGAAGTATTGAATTTCATTAGCCAATTTTCTGACCACTCATGCAGATTATTTAGATCCTCCTGAAGTTCTCTACCATTGTTCTCGTTTTTACTTTCTTCACAATCTTTGCACGCTCTGTAAACATATTCATGAATGAATTTACAGACTCTGGTAGGTCATTTACATATACAAGGAACAAAAGTGGCCCTAAAACTGAACCCTGTGGAACTCCACTATTAACTCTTCTCCATTCACACACTGTGTGTCTTACTCTAACCCTCTGTTCCCTTCCTCCTAAGTAAGTTTTTATCCATTCCAAAACATTTCCACCTATTCTAGCCATTGCTTGCAACTTCCTAATAAGTCTCCCATGTGGAACAGTGTCAAACGCTCTCTGGAAGTCTAGGAATATGCAATCTGCCCAGCCCCCTCTTTCCTGTAAGATTCGGCTTACCTCACCATAAAATTCTAATAAGTTTGTTACTGTTGATCTACTTTCTCTGAAGCCATGTTGCCTCACTGACAAAAAGTTGAAGGATTCCAAGTGAAGAGAGATATGTTTCCTTAGTAGTTTCTCCATAACTTTGCAAACTATGCTGGTCAAGGAAACTGATTTGTAGTTCAGAGCCGTATCCCTCCTTTCCTTTTTGAAGATATGTATCACATTTGCTTGTTTCCAGCATCTTGGAATCTCCCCTGACTCCAGTGACTTTTTAAATATGATACTAAGTGCCACTGATATTGAGTTTGCGCATTTTTTAAGCACGTGAGGGGATATGTCATCAGGACCTGTAGCTTTATGAACATCTAAATCCATCAGCGCTTTGCATACCTCAGTGGCTGTAAGGTTGATGTTCTCTAATACTGGCCCTTGAGCTTCTATCTCTGCAATCTGAGGGGGTGGGACATTTTCTACTGTAAATACTGACTGAAACTCCTTGTTCAATTCTTTGCAGATCTCTTCATCCGTCTCAGTGATGCTTCCATCCGCTCTCTTTAGCCTTAAAACCTGTTCTTTTACCTTCAGTTTTCCTCTGATAAAGCTGTGGAAAAAATTGGGATTTTCTTTAGCCTTCTTGGTGATGTCCCTCTCATAGTCTCTCTCTGCCTCTCTTCTTTTACTTAGGTAGTCATTTCTTGCTCTTTTGTAGGTTTGCCAGGCATTTATGTTTTTTCTCCTCCTATACCTTTTCCAGCATTTGTCTCTCCACTCCTTAGCTCTTTTACACCCATTATCGAACCATTTCTCTCTGGCATGAATTACACTTACTTCGGTGACAGGTATGCAGCAATCTACTATCTTGCCATATTTCTCACAAAAGATGTCATACATTTCTTGTACAGATTTGTTGTAAAATAAGGTTCTCCAGTCAATAACTGCAAAAAGCTCATTCATTTTGCTGTAATCTCCTTTCGGATAGTTCCTCCTCATGTCCTCAGTGCCTCTACTCTCAGGCAGAATATCTTCAATGATATACTCCATCAACAACACACAGTGGTCACTCTTTCCAATTGGTGGTTCATACTCAATTTTTTCAATATCCAACACATTTTC
>JAXCGZ010022798.1:77500-82500 GCA_037179515.1 Halocaridina rubra | reverse complement strand
AATTACCTAATGATAAAGGAAAACTGATTGCAATTTTTTAAAGGAAAGTACTTAGTTCTTGGTAGGTTAAAGGAAAATTATTTGTCACTTTTGAAAAACAAAAAAAACATTACTTGCATTGTAATGGAAAATTGTTTGCCAATATTAGAGAAAAATTACTTATTGGTATGCTAAAGAATACTGTTTGACATTTCTTTGGAAAAAAAAATAACTCCTAGTATGGTAACGTAACAGATTAAAGAATTATTATCAAATATTTTATTAATAAGTAATTCCTATAATGTTATCAGATCATTTCCTTACAATTTGAATTTTTCAAATTTAATCTTTAAAAAATAATCCAGTCTTTATTTATACGATCATGGAACGTACTTCAAGTAAAAAATAAATAAATAAATAAATAAATAAAATATATATATATATATATATATATATATATATATATATATATATATATATATATATATATATATATATATATATATATATATATATATGATAATATTTCAAGAAAAACTCGTGAATATTGTAAATGTGAATGGCTAGGCCTACGTACTTATAACCATTCATATATATATATATATATATATATATATATATATATATATATATATATATATATATATATATATATATATATATATATATATATATATATATATATATATATATATATATATATATATATATATATACATATATATATATATATATATATATATATATATATATATATATATATATATATATATATATATATATATATATATATATATATATATATATATATATATATATATATATATATATATATATATATATATATATATATATATATTTATATATATATATTTTTTTTTTATGAGTGTGACACCGGGACAGGCAAAAATGACCTCATCAATAAAGGCCCAGGCACGAGAAAACACCAAGAGGAAGGAAAAGAAAAGGTTAAGGACATGACAGAGATGAGGTAATATTACAAAAAGGAAAATGAGACAGAAAAAATAGTCAAAGTACAGAGGAAATAGAGATATGAAGGATTAGGCCATGAGATGACGATAGATCCGCTTTTTTAAATATGATAGGTCATAAGAATTAGGAAAGACAGAGGGAGGAAGAGTGTTACAGAGTCTGGAGGTAGATGGGAAAAAGCGGTCGCTGCACCGACCAATCTGCGAGCTACAAATCTCTAAACAGTACCTGTGAGATGAGGTCGCTTGGCAAGTGTTATGCGGCCTCGACAGTCGGGGAGGGATGCAACTCGCCAACTCATCAGAGCAGCAATGGAAGAAGTAGCGATAGAAAAGAGAAAGGGACGATACCTTAAAGCAAAGAGAGAGAGACTCAAGATAAGAATTAAAGGAAGAATCATTAATGAGTCTTACTGCCTTAGATTCAACCCTATCAAGGAGATAAGTATAAGAAGAAGCACCCCAGATGTGTGAGCAGTATTCTAAGCAGGGACGGGTAAGACCTCTGTAAATTTTAAGTAACTGTAAAGAGGAAAAGCAATGACGGAAACGAAACAGAACCCCCAAGTTTTTGGATGAAGAAATAGAAATTTGGATTATGTGATTCCTCCAAGACAAGTTAGAGGGTATATGGATTCCTAATATGTTGATAGAATTAGGATGGTAAATTTCGTTAGATTCGAAGACAATAGGGTTATCAGGAGGAGAAGAAGATAGAGAGATCTCCAGAAACTGTGTCTTGGAGGCATTGAATTTGACTAAATTATAAGTGCCTCACTCGAATACCCTCTGCACTGGACATCAGAGTTAAGAGTAGAAGAAAGAGTGATACTAGACTGATTATGAGTAGCAGATGAAGGTTGTGAAGAAAAGGCAGAGGAAGAGTGAAGGGTAGAGTCATCAGCAAAGGCATGAAGAAGAGAGGAAGATGGGGATTGTAGAAGATCATTGATGAATTGAAGGAACAAAGTAGGTGAAAGAACAGAGCCCTGTGGAACACCACTGGTAACAGAGAGAGGGCTAGATGTTGCACCATCAATAACTACAGATATAAAATGGTCATAATGAAAACTGGAAATCAGAGAACAGAAAGAAAGGGTAAAGCCATAGCCAGGGAGTTTGGCCAACAGAGCCTTGTGCCAGACTCTGACAAAGACCTTAGAGATAGCAAGGGCGACGACAAATGATTCCCCATAGTTCCTCAGAGACGATGACCATACATTAGTATGATAGGACAGAAGGTCACCAGTTGATCTTGCCTTGCAAAAGCCATACTGGTGACCAGAGATAAGTGAGTTAGATTCAAGGTGTTTCAAGAAGTGAGTATTGAGCAAAGTTTTGAAAACTTTAGCAATAGAGGAGGTTAGGGCAATAGGCCGGTATTTTGAAGGTATAGAGCACTCATCTTTCTAAGGAACAGGTTGAACTAGAGCAGTGGTTCTCAATCTGTGGTCCGCGGACCCCTGGTGGTCCGCAAAGGTAGTACTGGGGGTCCGTGAACAGAATTGAAATTTTCATATATATATATATATATATATATATATATATATATATATATATATATATATATATATATATATATATATATATATATATATATATATATATATATATATATATATATATATATATATATATATATATATATATATATATATATATATATATATATATATATAATATATATATATATATATATATATATATATATATATATATATATATATATATATATATATATATATATATATATATATATATATATGTAAGTGAATAAGCATATTAAAAGAAAAAAATAATTATGCAGTTATACAAAGGCAATGTAACGTACCCATGCTCTCATAATTATGGCAATATTAAAAATAAACGTTTCCTGATTATATAATTTATTTATTTTTCTTTTCTTTCTCTATTTAGTTTTTTATGCATTTAACACTGTACATGAAAGTGACATGTCGGATGTCAGGCAATCACAGTACGGTAGGACCGAAGCATTTATACGTGTGAGATTACCAACCTGTCATGTGTTGAACACGTACAGTCAGACCATGGCATGCGAGCTCAGTCTGAGCTGAAGTTCTGAACACTGATTGCTGCAACTTCGCTCTTCCTTCACCGTCTTCACGTTTTGAACCGACAGTTGCATCCAAACGTTAATGCAACTTGAGCAGTCCGTATTCAGTGCGTCTGTGTTTTATTCCCGAACCTTAATATTTAGTTGTATTAACTACATCAGTGACTATTTATTGTAAATATCTGATCGTATGATGGATCGGTTGTTAAAAACTGGAAGCATGTTAAAACGAGACAGTAGTGACATAGAAGGTGAATGTGCGACAAGCTCAAAAACCGTAAATACTGTGATGAATCCATATCCTTTGGATTTATATGTAGAGGCAGTGAAGGTGAACAGAAACCACAATGTGTTCTCTGTTATGAAATATTGTCCAATGAAAGTATGAAGCCAGCCAAACTTCGCCGGCATTTTGAAACTAAGCATAAGGAGCATACTAACAAACCTGTTGAATATTTTCAAAGAAGATGGGAAGAACTGCTTTCAAGACAAAATATTATAGAAAAAAATAGCAACCGGGGGTGATAATAAGAATGCTGTGTGTGCTTCGTATGATGTTTCTCATTTAATAGCAAAGAGTGGAAAACCACACACAATAGCAGAGGAACTAATTCTGCCTGCTGCCAAGGCAATGGCCTCTAGGATACATGGAGACAAAGTATCAAAGAGTTTGATCTCATTTCATTGTCAAACACCACTGTCAAGCAGCGAATAGAAGACATGTCTGACTGTGTTAAAAATCAACTAGTGAAGAGAGTGATTAAAAGTCCGTATTATTCTTTACAATTAGATGAAAGTACAGATGTTGCTAACAGTGCTGATTTACTTGCATTCATACGATATGAATTTGATGGTACAATTAAGGAAGATTTTCTCTTATGCCAGTAATTGCCAACACACACAACTGGTGAGTCTATTTTTAATAGTTTGCATGATTTTATAATAGCTAATGAAATTGGATGGTCAAAGTGTGTAGGAGTCAGTACTGATGGGGCTCCCGCAATGTCGGGAAAGTACAAAGGACTCAAGGCAAAAATCCAAGCTATAATACCAAATGTCAAGTGGATTCATTGCTGCATACATAGAGAATCGTTGGCAGCAAAGAAAATGCCAGAAAAATTGAAGACGACTCTAGATGAAGTAGTGAAAGTAGTTAACGTCATAAAAGCTCAGCCCTTAAATTCTCGTATTTTTAGTGTTCTCTGTGAGGAGATGGGTAGCGCTCATGAACAATTGCTCTTGCATTCTCAAGTGCGGTGGCTGTTCCGCGGTAAAGTACTTACCCGCATATTTGAGTTGCGTGATGAAATAAGACTATTTCTTCATGATAAATCATTTCATGGGAGAGAATGGTTTAATAACTTTTCGTGGCTAGCTATTGTGGCATACATGTCTGACATCTTTACTTATTTGAATGACCTAAATTTGAGCCTACAAGGGAGATCCGTAACTATTTTTAAAGTTGAAGATAAAGTGGAAGCCATGATCAAGAAATTAGAATTGTGGTCTGAACGTCTGCATAGTGGTGTGTTTGAATCCTTTCCAAAACTTTATGACTTTCTTGGAACCTCTGAAGAAAACATTTCTGAAGAAATAAGAAGCCTTTTTATTCAGCATTTCCAAGGTTTAAAGATCAGTTTTAGGGATTATTTTCCTCCTCATGATGGTAATAACAAGTGGATTAGGGATCCTTTTCATGTAAATGTAAAAGATGTAAAAGAATTAACAGCAAAAGAAGAAAATAGTCTTGTTGAACTTTCATGTGACACTTCACTAAGATCACGTTTCAGCCATTACAATTTATCAGACTTTTGGTTACTATTGAAAAATGAGTACCCAGAACTAGCAACCAAGGCCCTGAAATATCTAATGCCATGCCCTACTACGTATTTATGCAAGCAGGCTTTCTCACAGCTCATTTACATAAAATCAAAATACAGAAATAGGATGAATGT